>JAWPHD010012773.1:0-73388 GCA_037043455.1 Cyrtodaria siliqua
TATTATTATTTTCAGATTGTAACAGAAACTCTACATTAGCTAAATATGTATTCAATAAAGTAATATTTATTGAGCCGAAATAATTCAGAACTCTTTAAAAGTAAATAATAGTTAAATAGATTTATCGACCAGTGGGCGTAACACAGTGTCCGCAAATCCCGTGCAGGGCGCTTTTCGTGGTATCTAATTTGAAAAGATTCATTATGTATCTTCGGACTATTACTTTATCATAATGGTGGATTTAAAAACACGTGTGTGATTTCGTGAGTTGTTTTTATTTTACTGGATTGATTTTTTTTTATATTATTATTATTCATAAAAATAACGGATTTTATAAGGATTACCTATATTCAGCCTTGAAAGGTGAGTTTATTTATTTTCTATTTAACAATGTTTGTGTATCCTTTGACGGGATTTGCGCACGTTTAAAAGTATCCATGTCGCTTGTCTATCATGCACATTATAAGTAAAATTACTGTCATTTAACAATGTATTTCATTTGTTCTACCAAGTGTTTATGCACAGGTTTTTAAACATTAAACGAGTACAAACAACTATGCTCCAACCAGGATACATATACACACAGGCAAGTAAGCACACTAACGCTCGCACTCGCGCGCAAGCACTCTTTCTGCGTGTTTCAACTCTATAATTGGCCTACGTTTAATTGTAAGCCTGCCAAATGTTATAACGGCTTTAACGAAGTGCCTCAAAGCAGAACCGAGATCAGATGTACACTTGACCTAGCCGCCAATTAAAATTGCTATAGAAATAACGTCAAAGACTTTGATACGTGTCCTATCTACTGACGACGGGGTATATGTATAACTTAATATACTGAAAGGAAAAAGAAACGCATAAACACAAAATTGCCTATACTACACTATTTTATACACCTAATTTCACATAATATTCCAGATATATCTGAACGTGTTTTGTACAGAAAGGGGCTACAACTAATTACAGAAAGGACAACTCTGTCATGTAGTAGACCTTTTAATCAGAGTATACTTTGTTTCACGAAATTCATACATGTTGAAGTTGCGCTTGAAAAAGTCAAGCAATTTCAGTATTGTGGTTAATGTTAAGAGATTGCAAGGTTTAAAGCTTCAGTTTGCCTCACCTGCTGCTGCTGCCAAATGCGCATTCTGTCGAGTAATGAAACTTTAACGGAGTAACCGTTGGTGTGTTCGGTGCTGTTTAAACATTCTTTCCGAAAGGACAGACCTAAATGTCGCCCTAATACCATTATATTAGCGAGTAGCATATTAATCATACAATATATAGCGGAAATACCCATTTTGCGTTTCTGTTTCCTTTCAGTATATTTTGAGAATCCAAACTCAATAGGCACCGTATAAACGGCTTTAACCCGGCCTGGCTAAACATCAACACTGTAGCGTCGAATAAAGAGTTACACAACTCATAATTCATTTTACGAATATTCAATCATGTATATTTTAAGAACCCATGAACAAAATATACTTTTGATCGGCACATATACATTATTATATGAGCTGACCATCGGGATAGAGTTTTAATAAACGATTTTGTAGTGTAATTTTGCCGTTATTTGTCGGGTTAATTTCGTTAAACCCATAATATTATTCGCTATCATTTTGGTAGATATTGGGAGTCATAGTCAAGAAGTGTATGTATATCGGACTCTTCACACACGACACCTTCTAGCTGTGGAGTTAAAGTAGCTATCCCGACAACAACAGCCACATTTTACAAAATATGTACACCATTTCTAAACCTACTTACGACAATTTATATATATAGTATATAACTTACATATGAGAATTCAGACTATATAGACACCACAGAAACAGCTTTAACCAGCCAGGCTAAACCCCAAAACTGGAGGGTCGAATCAAGAGTTACGCATATTCAATCACGGGTATTTTAAGAACCCGTTAAATAAATCTTTACTTTTAACTGGTATTTACAAATTAGTATATTACCTGAACACCTGGATAGAGTTTTGATAAACGTTTTTATAGTGTAATTTTGCCGTTATTTGCCGAGTTCCTAGATTACCTCGCGCGAACTTTCGTAAACCCTCAATAACAACACTTTCAAGGCAAAGACGACAAAGAAAAAAGGAGAAATTAATAAGCGGCTCAACAGCCCAATATTTGGAATTACTCATTTAAACTTATTTATAAAGAAAACACAATTCATTTCTCCGTCAAGTAATAAGTTAAACATCAGATAAACACGGGGAAAAATTAAACATCAGATAAACTGTGAAAAAAAAGTTGACAGATAAACTAGAAAACAACTGTACCAATATGTGTTTCTTAGAATTGTGATTGAGTAAGTTACTAGCTGTATATTGCCCATGTAGTGCATATTGCTTTGGCATAGTGTGTGCACTACTGCAATCCTACTCTTATTACTTAATCGCCTCTGAAAAAAAACCCACAGGAACTAAGGCCAAAAAAAAATGTGTTTGTTTCCGCTAACGCTTCAAAAAAAAATTGGGTAGGTAGGAAGGGCAAAACTTTTTATTTTTTTGTTATATATTTTTTTATTATTAATGACCTTATTTTTGTTAATGATAAAACACTTTTAATATGATAAAAAATACTGGGGAAGGTATTAATACCTAGATAATACATGGTTATGGCCCTTTGTCAATATTTGGTAATGTACACTGGAAACCCCAGGGGTCGTGGGTTCAAATCTCACTGGAGGAATATATATATATACATATAAGTCGTCGCGAAGCGTCGCAGATTGACACCACAAATGAAGGACGCTAAAAGGGAAGGCAGAAGAGCATGGATTAGCTATGACACTTTATATATTGATGGAAAACCAGTTGAAATTGGACTAGGAGCACGCAGAGGATGGACTAAGTGTTGTGTATTGGAATTGTAATGGATTAACGGACCGTAAAAAAGAACAGTCGAACTTTGTGGATATTTTGACAAAACACGATATTATATTTTTATCAGAAACATGGACAAGTAAGGACAGCGATATTGAATTACCTGGTTACTGTTATTATAATTTTTACCGTAAATTTAGACACCGCAGGGCTAGAAGAAATAGCGGAGGTATTGTATTATATTTTAAAAAATCACTCAAAAAAGGTATCACTATTGTGAAAAATCATCATGACACGATAATCTGGCTTAAACTAGATAAATACTTTTTCGGTAACACAGACGACATTTTCTTGTGTGGTGTATATTTGTGGGGCGATGACTCGCCAGCAGTTAAACATTGTTAATGCTGATCTTTTTCAATTATTACAGGAGGACATATCATACTTTGATTCATTAGGTAGTACTTTCATTGTTGGTGATTGCAATGCAAGGGTAGCTAATAGAAACGATTATATTATCTTTGATCGAACTGTTAATGATATCGATTATAGTGACTATATACCAGATTAATCCTTTAATTAGAGTATCACAGGACTCGGCAATAAATGCACAGGGAACCAAACTACTTGATCTTTGTAAGGCTACGTCATGTAGAATAGCCAATGGTAGGTTAGGGTGTGATTACAGCGTGGGTTCTGCAACGTATGTGAATAGAAACGGGTGTAGCGTGATAGATTATCTGTTATTGAAAGAATGTGATTTTTCGATGGTGAGTGATTTTCAAATAGGAGACTTCAATGAATTCAGTGACCATGCACCGTTATCTTTTGTTATTAAGGGTAATAGCCATAACTGTAAAAGTAACATAATAAATCTTGAAAATACGAAGTGGGACAATACATACAAAGAAATATTTCGTAGCGGTATAATAAGCAAATTGCCACTTTTCAATAATTATCTTGATAATGTAATCAAAGATGATATTAATAGTATAAATACTTATAATACAATTTACAAATACAATACGTGATGTTGCGGATCCGCTCTTTAAAAAACGAAAGATCTTGAGGCCGTTTTATCAAGTACACAACAGCGATACTAATAAATGGTTCGATGATGAATGTGTTCTTGCTAAAACACGTTACAAAGAGGCATTATTCAACTTTAACAGAAACAAGTCGGGCGAAAATAGGGTGTTACTGGCTAATACTAAATTGATTTACAAGAAATTAATTCAGAAAAAGAAACGATCGTACAAATTTAAACAAATGAAAGAATTAGAAAAAATGCGCCATTCTAAACCACGTGAGTTTTGGAAACTATTTATTAAAAGAAAACGCAACAATCCTGATATTTCCATGAATGAATTTAGTTCATACTTTATAAATATGTTTAAGGATATAAAAGTGTCGGTTTCTGAAGAAGCTGAAGAGTTAAATAATAATCATAATTTTAATGATGGCGATGCAATATTTGAAGAACTCGATAAACAGATTACTGTAAGCGAAGTTGAATCTGCAATTCGTGCCTTAAACAAAAATAAAGTTTCTGGAGATAATATTTTAAATGAATACTTTATCTCAACTTGCGATATTTTATCTGGACATATAACTGACATTTTTTAACGTAATATTTGATTCAGGATATTTTCCGGATGAATGGACTGAAGGTTTTATAATCCCCTTGCACAAGCGAGGTGATAAAGACATGGTTAGTAACTACAGGGGAATAACTCTAGTAAGTTGTATGGGAAAACTTTTTACAAGTATTTTGAACACCCGGATTAATAAATGGTGTGAGATTAATAATACTGTATCGGACGCACAATTTGGCTTTATGAAAGGCAGATCAACGGTAGATGCAATTTTCGCACTTCATAGTATAATCGAAAAAATTCTAAACAATAAAAAACGGCTTTATTGTGCTTTTATAGACCTTAAAAAAGCGTTTGATTCTATCTATAGAAATGCAATGTGGTTAAAGTTATATAAATTTGGTATTAACGGGAAAATGCTAAGAATAATTCGTTCTATGTATAACACTGTCAAATCATGCATAAAATACTGCGGTTCTTTCTCGGATTTTTTCGAGATTTCAGTCGGTTTGAAGCAAGGGGAGATAATGTCTCCGATCATGTTTGCACTGTTTATTGAAGATTTAGAGTTATATTTGCAAAATAGAATAGAGAGTGGTTTATCATTAGATGACATTTCTTTAATTTTACCGCTTTTTGCTGATGATATGGTGTTAATAGGTAATACTCCGCAAGATCTGCAAATGAGCTTAAATCGTCTATATGAATATTGTGAAACTTGGGGTCTGGAAGTAAATACTGAAAAAACAAAGGTTATAGTTTTTCGTAAAAGAGGTAGAGTAACCGTTGATGAAAACTTTTCTTTTAACGGAGCATTATTAGAGGTTTCAGATGATTTTAATTATCTTGGAGTTGTATTTAACTACACAGGGTCGTATACGTTAAATCAACAGGCTATGTGCGGCAAAGCATTAAAAGCTATGAATCTTTTAACTGCAAACATAAGAAAAACTGAACTAAAACCTAAAACATCCCTTCAATTATTTGATGCTTTCGTCTCATCAATACTCAATTACGGCTGTGAAGTCTGGGGTTTCATAAAATCGAAAGAGATAGAGAGAATTCATCTCAAGTTTTGTAAACACATTCTAGGAGTAAAACTGACCACGAGTAATGCTGGTGTTTACGGTGAATTGGCGCGTTATCCTTTATTTATCACAAGATATACTAGAATAGTTAGATATTGGTTGAAATTAGTTAAAACAGAAAATATAATTTTATCATCTATTTATAAATCTTCATTATCTGATTGTGAAAGTGGTTTAAACAATTGGTTATCCAATGTAAAATCTCTGCTTAAGACGTATGGCTTTATGTATATATGGGATGATCCTTTAAGGGTGAACCATCAACATTTTATATCTAGCTTTAAACAGAGGTTGGTGGATTGTTTTATTCAAAAATGGAACACTGATCTACAAGAAAATAGAGTATTATCAAGTTTGTATAGACATGTTAAAGATAATTTTGGATATGAAAACTATCTGAATATTTTATGTACAAAAAGATTACGAAGTGTTTTTACTAAATTACGTTTATCTTCACATAGCTTAAGAATTGAGACAGGTCGTTATGCAAGACAGAGGATTGAAAGAAATGAAAGAGTTTGTCAAATATGTAATTCAACTGATATTGAAGACGAATTTCACTTTGTTTTAATTTGTACAGCTTATAATGATATTAGAAAGAAATATATCAGAAAATATTACATACAAAGGCCAAATATGTTTAAATTTATAACACTTCTACAATCTTCAAAGAAGAAAGAACTTTTTAATTTAAGTAAATATTTGTCAGAGGCGTTTACTGTCAGATGTTCTATTCCAAATATTATTTCTTAAAATATATTCAAGTACATCCTCACATAAATTGTTATTTTATATATAATTCCTTTTGTTTTTTGATATCCTTGGATTATTGATTAAAATGTGTGATTTATATGATCTATGATTAATTAAGGAGTATTGGAAATTGAACTATAAGTGAGTGTGTAGAAGTATGTGTAACCTGTCATGTGATTATAATTATGTATTACAAATTATGTATGTAATGATGAGAAACTGTAAAAGTTTAAGTCAATAAAGTATCTATCTATCTATCTATCATATATATTTTTTTATCTCCATAAGAAACCTTGGTTCATGGGTTCAACTTTTTATTATTATTTAAAAAAAATATTGATTTTTTTTTTAATTTTTTTTTTTTTGCAATAAAAAAAGTTAGGGTCGGCGGCTAAATAATAGGGTCGGTCGGGTTAGCGGAAACAAACAATTTTTTCTATTTATCCTAATAGAAAACTTTTTTTTAACAACACCTTGACGGTCCGGTGGAAGCAGTTGGAGTTAACTTGTTCACTCAGCACCATCAGCGCAGAGTTGTTTGTTTGAATTTATTTTTTAAACGCAGTCGGTAGCGCGGCGGATTTGTAACCGGAGGCCCCGGGTTCAATCCTCCGTGGTGCCACTGAGTTCCGTCGGTGTGTTCTTGGGCAAGACACTTTACCTTAGCCTCGTCCGTCGGATGGGGACGTAAACCGGCCGGTCCCGTGTATCGGTCTATCCTCCGAGCACGTTAAAGAACCATAGGAATCTATTCGATAATAAGAGTGGGGCAGGTTCCCGGATTCCTATGTATCCTTCCCCTCTCTCTGGGGCGGCTCTAAATAACCTATACTGTGTTGATGAGCCGTTAAACAACATTCAATTCAATTATTTTTTAAAGCTACAACTTTAAATGGTTCTTACCGATAAATAAGAATGAGCCACGGGTGAAGTAGTTCGACATGTAAAATATTCTCATTTTTATGTAGCCGTCGATGCCTAAGGACACAAAGTTATAACAGAACAGAACATAATGTATTGAACTTGTACATAGTACCTCGTTGGTCAACATGATTTAACACAATACATGATTTTAAGTGAACAGTATAATACAATTATTATACGATATTTTGTACAATGAATAGCAAATAAACAATATTGACAAATAACAAGAAACAGTATTATAGTAGAGCATGAACTTAAACTGGAATGCTTAATAAAATACGTCTTTGGTCAGATGCATATAACCCAGTGAAACCCTCGAACCTGTTATATCTCGCTCACACTGTTTCAATTTATGCCAAACTTTCATGTTTTGTCTTGCTATTAAAAACATAAAAAAAATAACAAAGTGTTCACCGAAAAGAACAAAAAAAAAAAACACATCAACCTTTAACCTTATTAGACTAAGCGATTCTAAAAAGCATGTTCTATTTTAAAAAATGAATAAATCTGTTTCCAAAAGGAGCAACATGAGGAAACTTCTGGATTGCATATTTTTTATATTAATAAACGAAAGACTGCGATTTTAACCTATACCAAATTGTTGCACGGATTTGAAATAAAACCCATACTCCAAAGTTATTGAACACAAACGTAAATTAAGACTTCGCACCTTTTTAAAACTACTTATTAATTTGAAACTATTTATTAATTCATTTCATTAATTTAATAAACTGAAACTATTTAATTTAATTGTTCCTGTTGCAAAGACTTTGACATTTTCGCTAATTAGAAAAAAAAAGTTTCTACCCATGTTGTATAGTGTTTTCGAATTAACATTATGTTCTTACAATAAAATAAAATACATATGACATACTTTGCAAAACGTAGCTTAAAGAAGAAAAAAAAGAAACAAAAGAAAAAGAGTGAACTGCTCAGAATCGAAAAAGAACATGATATAAGCAAATTCAATAAAAAAAAAAATTGAAATAGAAAAATTCTAAAAAGAATATAATGTAAGGGCATTAAATAATTGAAATTAATGTAATTAATGCAACATACTGCAAGATATGTATTTTAATCAACATATGGTCTAACAGAACTCAACATATAAGACTTACCTTTTAGTGGATTAACGGCAAAAGACTGAGGTGTGTCGGGCAGGGGCTGTCTTTTATAGCTTCCAGGGGACTACGCCTTAAAATCATATGGCTATTTGTAGGTTTGTGTTAAATCAAATCGTGACTATAAAGTAGAACGAAAGCAAATATTGGCTCTTTTCAAAGTATTAGTATGTTATAAAACGGGACACAACCTTTTCATCGATTCCGGTTTGGAGTTTACTGGTATTGATTTATAAAAAAGTAGATACTTTTTTTCGGTATTTTAAATGTCATACTTTATGTTTGCCTTAAAAAAAAAAGGTGTTTGACGCAATAAATCAATTATTGGATTTGCTACTGACCCCCTACAGAAATATGTGGGGTCAGTCAGATGTATAGGGGGACTCGGCTATCGCCTCGCCCCCTATAAATCTTACTGACCCATTTTTACTGACCCCCTACAGAAATATGTGGGGTCAGTCAGATGTATAGGGGGACTCGGCTATCGCCCCTACAGAAATATGTGGGGTCAGTCAGATGTATAGGGGGACTCGGCTATCGCCTCGCCCCCTATAAATCTTACTGACCCGACATATTTCTGTAGGGGGTCAGTAAAAATTTCATTGGATTAGAGCGGTCACATGGTGACCCTCTATTATTCTATAGTGGGTCAGTAGATTTCATAGAGGGTCACTAAAACAATATGGACTACAATTCTGATTCAAAGTATAAATGATTTACAAATAGTTCTTTAAGGCGTTAGTAACAAACATAATAAGCACATTAATAATGTTTTTTAAACTGTACCGGTCGTGACGTCAAATTGCGCGAACGTCTCAATGACGTTGACGTTCCATTAAAATGGGTTAAATATCGGTGTTTGCCTTAAAAAGGTGCTCGATGCAATAAATCAGTTATTGGGTTTGTTACTGACCCCTACTATTAGTTATTGGGTTTGTTACTGACCCTCTACAGAAATGTGTGGGGTCAGTAACATTTATAGGGGGCGAGGCAATAGCCGATTCCCCCAATATATCTGACTGACCCCACATATTTCTTTATTGCACCTCGCACAAAATCCTAGGAATTTCATTGCCTCGCCCCCTATAAATCTTACTGACCCCACATATTTCTGTAGGAGGTCAGTAACAAACCCAATAAATAATAATAGAGGGTCACCATGTGACCGCTCTAATCCAACGAAATTCCGAAATTCCTATGATGTTGTGCGAGGTGCAAAAATAGTCATTACACGTGTGGCGTGCACCAAACTTGGTGTCGTATGTTCAAGATGAAGGTCAAGGGTCAAGGTCATATAATGTTCGTATATGGTTTATGACTCTTAAATGGTATGAAATATGACGTATAAGGTCTAGTCATCTGGCGGATGGTTATCTCCAGGAATAAGTGAGTGGTCTGCCTACACAACTGAAAATCGACCGTCATACATGGCCTGAAAATGAACTCCATTCAAGCAAAAAACAAATTTAATCTCTTGGCGAGGTCCTGTATAATGCCGACGAATGTTTCGAATGACATTAAAACGTAGCAATCAATAGGATGTACGTTTAAGGGTGTTGTCCAATGTACAATGCCAAGGGAGTTGTCCCATCTACAATGTCAAGAATGTTGTCCCATGTGCAATGCCAATGATGTTGTCATATGTGTCATGCCAAGAATGTTGTCCAATGTTCAATGCCAAGGGAGTCGTCCCATGTGCAATGCCAAGGATGTTGTCCAATGTGCAATGCCAAGGGTAGTGTCCCATGTACAATGCCAAAAATGTTGTCCCATGTGCAATGTCAAAGGTGTTGTCCCACTTGCAATGTCCCATGTGCAATGCCAAAGATGTACTCATATGTACAATGTCAAGTTAGTTGTCCCATGTACAATGTCAAAGGTGTTGTCCCATGTACAATGCCAAGGGAATTGTCCCATGTACAATGTCAAGGGAATTGTCCCATGTACAATGTCAAGGATGTTGTCCCATGTACAATGTCAAGGGTGTTTCCCATGTACAATGCCAAGGGAATTGTCCCATGTACAATGTCAAGGATGTCCAATGTACAATGTCATGGATATCCCATGCACAATGTCAAGGATGTTGTCCCATGTACAATGTCAAGGATGTCCAATGTACAATGTCATGGATATCCCATGTACAATGTCAAGGATGTTGTCCCATGCACAATGTCAAGAACGTTGTCCCATGTACAATGTCAAGAGTGCTGTCCCATGTGCAATGCCAAAGATGTTCTAATATGTACAATGTCAAGTGGGTTGTCCCATGTACAATGTCAAGAGTGTTGTCAAGTGTACATTTTCAAGGATGTTATCCCATGTACAATGTCAAAGCTGTTGTCCCATGTACAATGTCAAGTATATTGTCCCATGTACAATGTCAAGGCTATTGTCCCATGTACAATGGCAAGGATGTTGTCACATGTACAATGTCAAGGCTGTTTTCCCATGTACAATGTCAAGGATGTTGTCCCATGTACAATGCCAAGGGTAGTGTCCCATGTACAATGCCAAAAATGTTGTCCCATGTGCAATGTCAAAGGTGTTGTCCCATTTGCAATGTCCCATGTGCAATGCCAAAGATGTTCTCATATGTACAATGTCAAGTGGGTTGTCCCATGTACAATGTCAAGGGTGTTGTCCCATGTACAATGCCAAGGATGTTGTCCCATGTACAATGTCAAGGATGTCCAATGTACAATGTCATGGATATCCCATGCACAATGTCAAGGATGTTGTCCCATGTACAATGTCAAGGATGTTGTCCCATGTACAATGTCAAGGATGTCCAATGTACAAAGTCATGGATATCCCATGTACAATGTCAAGGATGTTGTCCCATGCACAATGTCAAGAATGTTGTCCCATGTACAATGTCAAAAATGCTGTCCCATGTGCAGTGTCAAGAAGTTCTCCTATGTACTATGACAAGTGGGTTGTACCATGTACAATGTCAAGGGTGTTGTCCCGTGTACAATGCCAAAGGAATTGTCCCATGTACAATGCCAAGATTTTACAATGCCAAGGATGTTGTTACATGTACAATGTCAAGAATGCTGTCCCATGTGCAGTGTCAAAGATGTTCTCCTGTACACAATGTCAAGGATGTTGTCCCATGTACAATGTCAAGGATGTCCCATGTACAATGTCAAGAATGCTGTCCCATATACAATGTCAAGGATGTTGTCCCATGTGCAATGTAAAGGGTGTTGTCGCATGTGTCATTCCAAGGTTGTTTTCCATGTACAATGTCAAGGGAATTGCCCCATGTACAATGTCAAGGTTTTACAATGCCAATGATGTTGTCCCATGTACAATGTCAAGAATGCTGTCCCATGTGCAATGCCAAAGATGTTCTCATATGTACAATGTCAAGTGGGTTGTCCCATGTACAATGTCAAGGGTGTTGTTCCATGTACTATGCCAAGGGAATTGTCCCAGGTACAATGTCAAGGGAATTGTCCCATGTACAATGTCAAGGATGTTGTCCCATGTACAAAGTCATGGATATCCCATGCACGATGTCAAGGATGTTGTCCCATGTACAATGTCAAGGATGTCCAATGTACAATGTCATGGTTATAACATGTACAATGTCAAGGATGTTGTCCCATGCACAATGTCAAGAATGTTCTCACATGTACAATGTCAAGAATGCTGTCCCATGTGCAGTGTCAAGATGTTCTCCTATGTACTATGACAAGTGGGTTGTACCATGTTCAATGTCAAGGGTGTTGTCCCGTGTACAATGCCAAGGGAATTGTCCCATGTACAATGCCAAGATTTTACAATGCCAAGGATGTTGTTCCATGTACAATGTCAAAAATGCTGTCCCATGTGCAGTGTCAAAGATGTTCTCCTGTACACAATGTCAAGGATGTTGTCCCATGTACAATGTCAAGGATGTCCCATGTACAATGTCAAGTATGCTGTCCCATGTACAATGTCAAGGATGTTGTCCCATGTGCAATGTTAAGGGTGTTGTCGCATGTGTCATTCCAAGTTTGTTGTCCCATGTAAAATGTCAAGGGAATTGCCCCATGTACAATGTCAAGATTTAACAATGCCAAGAATGTTGTCCCATGTACAATGTCAAGAGTGTTGTCAAGTGTACAGTTTCAACGATGTTATCCCATGTACAATGTCAAGGCTGTTGTCCCTTGTACAATGTCAAGGATGTTGTCCCATGTACAATGGCAAGGATGTTGTCCCATGTTCAATGTCAAGGGAATTGCCCCATGTACAATGTCAAGATTTTACAATGCCAAGGATGTTGTCCCATGTACAAAGTCAAGAATGCTGTCCCATGTGCAATGCCAAAGATGTTGTACAATGTCAAGGATGTCCAATGTACAATGCCAAGGATGTCCCATGTACAATTTCAATGATATTGTCCCATGTACAACGTCAAAGGTAATGTTCCATGTACAATGCCAAGGGTGATGTCCCATGTACAATGTCAAGAATGCTGTCCCATGTACAATGTCAAGGATGTTGTCCCATGTACAATGTCAAGGATGTCCAATGTACAATGCCAAGGATGTCCAATGTACAATTTCAATGATATTGTCCCATGTACAACGTCAAGGGTGATGTTCCATGTACAATGCCAAGGGTGATGTCCTATGTACAATGTCAAGGGTGATGTCCCATGTACAATGTCAAGGATGTTGTCCCATGTCCTATGTACAATGTCAAGGGAAATGTCCCGTGTACAAGATTTTAAAATGCCAAGGATGTATGAAATATGACGTATAAGGTCTAGTCATCTGGAGGATGGTTTTCTCCAGGAATAAGTGAGTGGTCTGCCTACACAGTCGAATGACATTAAAACGTAGCAATCAATAGGATTTACGTTTAAGGGTGTTGTCCCATGTACAATGCCAAGGGTGTTGTCCCATGTACAATGTCAAGAAAGTTGTCCAATTTATAATGTCAAGGATGCTGTTCCATGTACAATATCAAGGATGTCCCATGTACAATGTCAAGAATGTCCAATGTACAATGTCAAGAATGTTGTCCCATGTACAATGTCAAGGATGTCTCATGTACAATGTCAAGAATGTCCAATGTCAAGAATGTTGTCCCATGTACAATGTCAAGGATTTTGTCCCATTTACAATGTCAAGGATGTTGTTCCATGTACAATGTCAAGGATGTCATATGTACAATGTCAAGAATGTTGTCCCATGTACAATGTCAAGGATGTCCAATGTACAATGTCAAGGATGTCCCATGTACAATGTCAAGAATGTTGTCTCATGTACAATGTCAAGGATATCCCATGTACAATGTCAAGGATGTTGTCCCATTTACAATGTCAAGGATGTTGTTCCATGTACAATGTCAAGAATGTTGTCCCATGTACAATGTCAAGGATGTCCAATGTACAATGTCAAGAATGTCCCATGTACAATGTCAAGGATGTTGTCTCATGTACAATGTCAAAGATATCCCATGTACAATGTCAAGGATGTTGTTCCAAGTACAATGTCAAGGATGTCCCATGTACAATGTCAAGGATGTTGTCCCATGTATAATGTCAAGAATGTACAATGTCAAGGATGTTGTGCCAAGTACAATGTCAAGGATGTCCCATGTACAATGTCAATGATGTTGTCCCATGTACAATGCCAAGGGTGGTGTCCCATGTACAATGGCAAGGATGTTGTCCCATGTACAATGTCAAGGATGTTGTCCCATGTACAATGTCACGGATGTTGTCCCATGTACATTGTCAAGGATTTCGTCCCATGCACAATGTCAAGGATGATGTCCCATGTACAATGTCAAGTGGGTTGTCCCATGTACAATGTCAAGCATATTCCATGTACAATGTCAAGGATGTTGTCCCATGTAAAATGTCAAGGATGTCCCAATTACAATGTCAAGGATGTTGTTCAATGTACAATTTCATGGATATCCCATGTACAATGTCAAGGATGTTGTCCCATGTACAATGTAAAGGGTGTGGTCCCATGTACAATGTCAAGGGTGATGTCCCATGTGCAATGTCGAAGATTTTGTCCCATGTGCAATGTCAAGGATGTCCCATGTACAATGTCAAGCATGTTGTCCCATGTGCAATGGCAAGGATGCCCCATGTACAATGTCAAGGATGATGACCCATGTACAATGTCAAGGATATCCAATGGACAATGTCAAGGATGTTGTCCCATGTACAATTTCAAGGATATATCATGTACAATGTCAAGGATGTTGTCCATGTACAATGTCGAGGATGTCCCATGTACACTGTCAAGGATGTTGTTCCATGTACAATATCAAGGATGTCCAATGTACAATGTCAAACATGTTGTCTAATGTACAATGTCAAGGATGTTGTCCCATGTACATTGTCACGGATGTTGTTCCATGTACAATGTCAAGGATGTTGTCCCATGTACAATGTCAAGGATGTTGTCAGATGTTCAATGCCATGGGTGTTGTCCAATGTACAATGTCAAGAATGTCCCATGTACAATGTCAATGATGTTGTTCCATGTACAATGTCAAAGGATGTTATCCCATGTACAATGTCAAGGGTGTTGTCACTTATTCAATGCCATGGGTGTTGTCCCATGTACAATGTCAAGGATATCCCATGTACAATGTCAAGGATGTTGTCCCATGTACAATGTCAAGGATGTCCCATGTACAATGTCAAATATATCCCATGTACAATGTCAAGGATGTCCCATGTACAATGTCAAGGATGTTGTTCCATGTACAATATCAAGGATGTCCAATGTACAATGTCAAATATATCCCATGTACAATGTCAAGGATGTCCCATGTACAATGTCAAGGATCTTGTTCCATGTACAATTTCAAGGATGTTGTCAGATGTTCAATGCCATGGGTGTCGTCCAATGTACAATGTCAAGGATGTCCCATGTACATTGTCAAGGATGTTGTTCCATGTACAATGTCAAGGATGTTGTCCCATGTAAAATGTCAAGGATGTTGTCACATGTACAATGTCAAGGATGTTGTCCGATGTTCAATGCCATGGGTGTTGTCCAATGTACAATGTCAAGGATGTTGTCCGATGTTCAATGCCATGGGTGTTGTCCGATGTACAATGTCAAGGATGTCCCATGTACAATGTCAAGGATGTTGTCCGATGTTCAATGCCATGGATGTTGTCACATGTACAATGTCAAGGATGTTGTCCGATGTTCAATGCCATGGGTGTTGTTCCTTGTACAATGTCAAGGATGTTGTCCCAGGTACAATGTCAAGGATGTTGTCACATGTACAATGTCAAGGATGTTGTCCGATGTTCAATGCCATGGGTGTTGTCCAATGTACAATGTCAAGGATGTTGTCCGATGTTAAATGCCATGGGTGTTGTCCAGTGTACAATGTCAAGGATGTCACATGTACAATGTCAAGGATGTTGTCCGATGTTCAATGCCATGGGTGTTGTACAATGTACAATGTGAAGAATATCCCATGTATAATGTCAAGGATGTTGTCCCATGTACAATGTCAAGGATGTTGTTCCATGTACAATGTCAAGGATGTTGTCCCATGTACAATGTCAAGGATGTTGTCCCATGTACAATGGCAAGGCTTTTGACCCATGTACATTGTCAAGGATGTTATCACATGTACAATGTCAAGGCTGTTGTCCCATGTAAAATGTCAAGGATGTTGTCCCATGTACAATGTCAAGGATGTTGTCACATGTACAATGTCAAGGATGTTGTCACATGTACAATGTCAAGGATTTTATCCCATGTAAAATGCGAAGGATGTTGTCCGATGTTCAATGCCATGGGTGTCGTCCAATGTACATTGCCAAGGATGTTGTCTCTTTGCCATGCCAAGAGTGTTGTCCTATTTGCAATGACAAGAGTTTTGTCCTTTGTAGAATGCCATTGCCAACTCAAAAGCACCTATAATTTTCATAAAGTGTTTTACATCTTTCATTGCCATTACAATCATTAAACACTAAAATTCATACTAACATATTAGAAACAATTATTGATCGCTATAAAGAGTGTATGTGCATTTATTTTTCTACCTCTTTTGTAAGGCATACCACCTGAGATTATAAATAATCAAATAGTTGTTGTGTTTGTGTTCAGTCCCGGCAAATCCTCACCAACCCGACCTTGTTAGTTGTTTATTAAATAAAACAGACCCTAAAGAAATAAAGAACCACAATATGGCTTTTCATATTTATTTGTTTAACAGGTTTTCTCTTTCATAAAACTATTAAGGCCTTTTTGAATATTGATCTTTCGTTTTACGAATCCGCCTACGATAAAACGAAATTAGGATTTTATTTTAAATAGGAAATTTGATCATTTTTATTTTTACTTTACCTCCTCCCAGACTTTTATCGAATTTTCATTCTCTTTTTCTTTCCAACAAAAAATACCCCCTCCCGCCCCACCTCAGGCAATGTTTCGTAAAAGGAATAATACAAATAATAAAAGCCTAGTAGAGCATTATTTAATAACATTCTTATATAAATAATCTCTATTTAAAAAATAGAACATCGTTTACTGTGAATTATCGTTTAATATATCACGGTTTGGAGTTCAATTGTAAACAATAATTTCACGAGCCCGAAGGACGAGTGAAATTATTGTTTACAATTGAACGACAAACCGTGATATATTATAGATAATTCACCGTAAACGATGTTCTATTTCTATTCTAATACCCCTAAAATGTGAAAATACCGCACACATCTGAAATCGTTCGCATTGCTTTGCTTGCTCTCCTAACGTTGCATACGTTACAATGCGGAATGCGCAATGCGCAATGCTTATTCTCCTAACGTTGCAAAAATTACAGTGATATATCGTTCAATATAACGAGATATTTTAAACTAGGCTATATAGTGCGGGTGTATTAGAATTGTCTGTAATGGTAGACTTTGATTAATATAACTCTTAAAGCTGTACAGTCCCTATTTTAACTAGTAGTAACTCATGAATATGAATGAGTCACGTGTGAAGTAGTTTCAAATCGACGAACACCCCAAAAGTCGGTATATAAGGAGAAATCGATACGTAAAATTTCACATTTTTATTTAGCCTCCGAACAGGTATAAACATCGATAAATATACGGCTCCAGAATATATGTGATAAAAAAATAGTTACCCGGAGCGGGATTTGAACCACAGCCTTGCACTTGTAAGTTTTGAAAGATGTACGCTGAACCCCTAGACCACTGCTATTTATTGGTATTTTGTAGCATTTTTAACACTAAATAGGCATTACGTAATAACAAGAGCGCGCACACAAACTCATCAAGCGCTAAATAACAAGTCGAGATATGGTTGATTTGAGGCGTAGTATTAGTTTCATATTGATAAGATACAGTATTACACCAGGCAATGTTAATTTACACGTGCGACAATATGGACTGCATATTTATTGATCCATCATTAGTTGCGTTCAAATATGTTAAGTTATTTTGCCTCATAATATATGATAGTTATTATACTATTTTCTCCAGTAGCGTTGTGGTTCAGTGGATAGAGCACAGGACTTGAAATCAGAAGGTCGTGTGTTCGAGCCCCGAAAGAAGCTAAATTTTTATTTTTGTAAAAATTACTGTTACCTGTGTATAGGTACGATGTGCACTGGTCGATGTATATACAGTAAATGATTTCCTTCGCTATATGTGCTCGCTTAAATACCCGATTTCGACATGAGCTGGTGAACATGAAGTTACAAATAAAGACACGCCTACAAAGAAGAAATCGATTGATATAGGGACTCTGTAGCTTTAAGGCTCTTTTAAGCGATTCATACAGATGTATGTGTTGTTTCAAACTAATAGGAGAATAAAAAAAACCCATAAAAATAGCGCCCTTATACCAAGACGAGGTTACATCATCATATTGGATTAAAATGCCCTTTTTATATAGTTACATACATAATTATGTTAGTAAAATTAAATTAAACCGTTTATAAAGCATAAAGTTTTTTTTAATTACCCTTGTATATAACTCCATACATGAGCAAGTTTGGGCGTATACAGTTTTACGGAAACTTCGTTTTCATGTGGTCTTTAATTCGTTTGCAAATAGTAAAATGTTATTGTGGGTATAAGTATTAAAGTGTAACGGACAATGACACAAAGAATACCTCTGTATACCCTGAGATTAATTTTGAACTATACAGCAAATACTAGTACCCAAGACGAAGTGCAAACATAATCTCAAACTTAACATGTCAATATGGGCCATTCTCTGACAACCAAATTTGAAAGCTGCATTATTTTACACAAAACGATATACCAGAAGATCGGTGCGGCTCCAGAAGAATAGCCGTCTGCGAATCTTTCAATTTAGTGAAATAAAGTTTAATGACAATTAACAATTTTACAATTAGTTCAATGTAAATACTGACCTCTGTTCCCCAGGGTCGGGATTACAGCACGAACTATTAAGCCGTCAGCGAATCCTTCAATTCAGTGAAATCAAAGTTAATGACAATTAACAATTATATAATTAGTAAATTTCAATGTAATACTGACCACTGTTCCCTAGGGTCGGGATTACAGCATGAAATATTAAGCCTTTTGGGGCTTATTGTTGGTGCGTCATGCCTAGTTCGGTCGTGCACATTATTGTAATCTTTAGAAAAGAAATAACTTTCAAGTGATTAAATGAAGAAACATTTTACTTTAGAATTAGAGTTTGGAATAAACATTTTATTTAAGCCTGTTGGGGCTTCACTAAGGGTATAAGGCTGTTGTACCATGCCCTCTTTTGTTTAAGCCTCTCGGGGCTTCATATTTTGTTTAAGTCTACTGGGGCTTCATATATAATTAGTAAATTTCAATGTAATACTGACCACTGTTTCCCAGGGTCGGGATTACAGCTGAAATATTAAGCCTTTTGAGGCTTATTGTTGGTGCGTCATGCTTAGTTCGGTCGTGCACATTATTGTAATCTTTAGAAAAGAAATAACTTTCAAGTGATTAAATGACGAAACATTTTACTTTAAAATTAGAGTTTTGAATAAACATTTTATTTAAGCCTGTTGGGGCTTCACTAAGGGTATAATGCTGTTGTACCATGCCCTCTTTTGTTTAAGCCTATCGGGGCTTCATATTTTGTTTAAGCCTACTGGGGCTTCATTAAGGGTATCAAGCTTATGGGCCATGCCCTCTTTTGTGAAACATGTTAAGGGCTGTCGTTATATATGTATGTGTTGCCGGCAGCCCGCTATTTGGAGCCGCGCCCAATATTTGCCAAAACTATTTAATATACTATCAAACATTTTAATAAAGGATAATATTTTCTTGTGTGTTTGTCAAGTTGGTGCCTTCCTAATAACGAGGTAAATATGGACATTATTAACTTTAAAAATATGGTAACAATTTAACTTGTTTAAAGTCCCTGTCCACCAATAATTAACATTTCATTGTGAAAAGAAAATTTATAAACATTAATGATCTTGAGATACGTTTTTTATGGACTTTGTCATTACATCTGCAACAACTATAAAATTGTTCCAAATTTTAAGGACGATCACTCAATGTGTACTTAATGCAAATGTCCTTTTACACATACTAGTACATGCATAGGATCATTAACAGTATTTCTGGCAATTTTGTGTAAACAGGGACATAACATGAACAAAGTAACACAACTAACAAAACCATTGGACAATGTTTTCAAATACTTCAAACATAGCTAGAAACAACTATGTTTGGGAAACAAATCTGAATAACCGTGAATCTACTGTTTCAATGTCCAGATCTATATAGAGACTGTTGCAATGTCCAGATCTATATAGAGTTATAGACAGAATTGCTTTTCCAGTATCTGTCTTATCAATGTCCACTTCTCTGGATCGATATGTACGTGTCTAGCGGTAACGGCCCTTTATTCCGGTATAGTCATTTATATGTCTTTTCACTGGTACCAAATGATACCAGAAGAATCTGTTTACTCCTATGCGACATACATTTAACTTCCGCAGAATCATCGTCAAGTTCCTGTCAAAAAAGTTTGAAACTCATTAATTAAATGTATGTTTTACATGTGCATTACAAAGGTAACTGTTTGTTAAATGGTAGTTAAAACTGGTTCATAATTACACACATGTATAAAAATACCAATGATTATAAATTATTATTATTAATTTTTTATCATAGATAAATATGATCGATTGATAAATATCTAGTGTATTTGTTCAAATATATAGTAAAATGAAAAAGTTACAATTAAACAAATAAAATGGTCAATCTGTGTTTCTCTTTAATTACATGATTATGTGGCACCGTATTCGTATATCAAAGCGAAGGTCGCAGACTTTGCCCGATCAAAAATACGAATCCGTGCTCATTTACAAGTTTAGTAGTACGGGGGCTGGGCTATAAAGAAGAAAGATGACCATAAGTTTATAATGATGTGGTTGGACAGAAGTCATTCTTCGTTATACGAACATGTAATTCATCCTCCACGAGAAGGTGTGTAAGGGTTTTAACAATATGTAACTATAAATACCAACCTGAATTATTCCTGGATATGCATCGCCTTCGTAAGACACTTCACACTATGTACCAACCAGAAGGTACCAACCAGAATGTACCAACCAATTCTGGTTGTAGGCTTCAATCATGATTTTCCAGAGCTTCGTTCTCTCGCACTTCTTCGGGAGTCGGAACTGCACTAAAAATTTACAATCAGGTTTTACAATCTCAATGACCAAGGTATTTAACTATGAAAGCTATTTGTTGCCAAAAAATTTGAAAACTGACGAATCGGCTAAAAGATTGCATTGTTCACAATAAAGATTTTATTTTCATCCATACACATAATATTTCGCAATAACTATTTATAAAAATGCGATTCATCAATTTTGAAATGCAAAAAAGGTGCTTCAAAAAAGATGATATTGTTTCTTTAATTTGAAGCTTTCTTGCATTCAGTGTATCAATCATCTCTCTATTTTTACTGTCTAGTTCTTTCTCAAAGTTTGGAATGCTAGTATTGTGAATAACGTTTTAACATACATCTTCGCTCTAGTTCAATATCGAGAAGAATTTCATTTATTCTGATGTACTCTTTCAATAGTTAATTTTCTCTGGCTAACTTAGATGGGTTTTCCTGAATATCATAATTACAAATGTAACGTTAGGAACATGGAACCGATCCAATCAAAGCAAACTATACGCTAAGAAAATAGTTTAGTCTTCACCGTCACAGCATCGTCTTCACCGTCCCACACATTTTGTGGCGGTGAAGACTGTGGCGGTGGATACTTATTTTAGATAACACGTGATACTGTCGTTGTTCGACCTTCAATTAAGTTTGATCATGAATATTTTGTTTACATGTACCTTAATACATACTGGGACAGTTGGAGTTTGAAGAAACGTGATTCTGCTTTCTATTATACACCATACGGTAAAGACAACCGAAAATGTACTGTTTTAGGAATGAAAACATTAAGCCTATCTGCGAATTTTCTGCAGCCAATTGGAAATTCTTCTCAATATAAAATGGATGTGACGTTCTGACAACATGACGCCATCAGTGATGAGAGAATCTTCTTTTTGCAGTTTCGAATACGGCTTTTACCAAATGTCGTCACGGTAGAGAACGTTTTCGAGGGACATTTTTATTGTTTGTTCAAATTCTTAAATTTCATTTTCAGTTGCGTATTTTGTTAGAACATTACATACCGTATATAATTAATACCTTTACAAAGACAATTAACCTGAAAAATGTATTTGGATTTTTCTATGTGTTTAGTTATACGTTTCAACTTTTAATGACCTTTAACTGGGAACTTTTTCTTCAGGAGCGTGACGATAAAATGACATATATATTTTTTAAAAATAGAAGAAGGTATTGTTATGTTTTATACACAATACTTTCATGATAGAAGGAAAACAATACACTTTTCATACTTATCAAATTTGAAAAATATATATGGTATATGTACTTGCTGTAAAACACATACTTAAAAATGTTACCGTCACAATTTGTCTACTTCGTGACGGGAAGTTCTTTTTTTTTAAATAATGCTAATTATAGTTCAAAATTAAGGAATACAAATCTATTGAGCCCTTGATTTACATGTATTTGGAGATTTGCTTCTCAAATTTCGATGGTTCCTTAGAGAGAAGATACAGTGTTTTCGATTTTCTGACTACCTTTTTTTCCCGTGTCACTTTGCGAATTTTCATTTGACACTATACAAGTATTTAATTTTTTATGGGGCACTCCTCAGTTTCGCACGAATGTCCAAGTGTAAATCAGAAAAAATCAACTGAGCATCTTGTAGGTCCATGGATGGTATTTATAATAATTATGAAGTCCATGTTTAATGGTTTTTTTTCGGTTTTGAGTACTTCTAAGTTTATTTTGGTGTATTGGAATATGCATTCTTTGTTTTTTTTTAGAGGCTATAAATAGAAAAATGCGAAACTATCAAAAACTTCCAAAAAGTAGATAAAATGGCTGATTTTGACTCTCGGGGTGATAAAAACCGGTGAAGGTATGTAAAATTTAGCATGTCCTAATATGCAAGAGCATGATGAGTGCAGAAATGACCCTTCTATGCTTAGGAAATGTTTATTTTTTTTTTATTTATTGACATTTGAAACATTGCTAAAATTGCTTTTTATACTTTTATTTGGTATGGAAACATGGGTAATTGTATTGTCTTCTAAGAAATGTATGACACAATGAAGATGTGATTTATTTTTGCTCAAGGATTCAGGCTATGGGCTTGTCATGGGTTTGATTATTGAGAAATGTACATTAGTTGTGGAATGCCCCGTTAGAAGTCAATGGTTAGAACTATTTATCAGAGAGAGTGACTACTGACCCGAGAAGAGTACTATTGCACGAGTCGGCACACCGAGTGCAATAGTCCTTCAAGGGTCAGTAGTCACTCCCGTGGATAAATAGTTCTAATCCATTGACTCCTAAGGCATTAAATAGTTGTTTTATTATATACCATAAAATATAACGGTTTTGATTTTTTAAGTACTAATAAAAGTAAAATTTGGATGGTGAGCCTTGTAAACAATGTATCTGCATCCCTTGTTCATTTAAACAAGCGTCACTGACACAGATCGACTATTGTACGGTCACGTGATGCTGCGTCACTGACACAAATCGACTATTGTACGGTCACGTGATGCTGCGTCACTGACACAGATCGACTATAGCACGGTCACGTGATGCTGTCACTGACATATATCGACTATAGCACGGTCACGTGATGTTGTCACTGACACAGATCGACTATAGCACGGTCACGTGATGCTGTCACTGACACAGATCGACTATAGCACGGTCACGTGATGCTGTCACTGACACAGATCGACTATTGGACGGTCACGTGATGCTGTCACTGACACAGATCGACTATAGCACGGTCACGTGATGCTGTCACTGACACAGATCGACTATAGCACGGTCACGTGATGCTGTCACTGACACAGATCGACTATAGCACGGTCACGTGATGCTGTCACTGACACAGATATACTATAGCACGGTCACGTGATGCTGTCACTGACACAGATCGACTATAGCACGGTCACGTGATGCTGTCACTGACACAGATCGACTATAGCACGGTCACGTGATGCTGTCACTGACACAGATCGACTATTGTACGGTCACGTGACGCTGTCACTGACACAGAACGACTATTGTACGGTCACGTGACGCTACGTCACTGACACATATCGACTATTGTACGGTCACGTGATGCTGCGTCACTGACACATATCGACTATTGTACGATCACGTGATGCTGCGTCACTGACACTGATCGACTATTGCACGGTCACGTGATGCTGCGTCACTGACACTGATCGACTATTGTACGGTCATATGATGCTGCGTCACTGACACAGATCGACTATTGTACGGTCACGTGATGCTACGTCACTGACATATATCCATTATTGCACGGTCACGTGACGCTGCGTCACTGACACAGATCCACTGGTGTACGGTCAGTAAAAAAAAGCGCGTCAATGACAAAAGATGTACTATTCACGCTACATTTACTATTGAACGGTCACGTCACGTGATGAACTATTGAACGGATGAGAATCATATGGTCAAAACTATTTAATCACATTTGACTGCATCTAGACCAATAAAAAACGCTTATATATTATGATATATAATGAATATATAATGGACTGTCCTTTCAAGCAGGCTGATCTGGGTTTACAATGGACGCAAAGGTAGTCGCCCTTAGCAGGTTAAGGGTTAATTATTTGCTGCAACTTCAACTAAAGTGTGGATAATGCAGCAGTATAATTTTCATATAAAAAATAGTTTTCCACTTGAAAACCCACCAAAAAAGGTGGGGTCACAAGACCTGTAAGAAAGTTCTTGTTTGCTAACTAAACAGGTGGTCAGTGCCGGTGGTATAGCTGTTTTCATTGCTAGTTGCAAACAAAGATTCGAAATTTAGAAAATCTTCATTAATAATCCAGTAAAATCTACCAATACACTTCTTATACATACAACAACAAAAGCCGAATGCTTCATTCTGAGCTGTTCATTCTTAGCGCAAAATGCGAGTTAAATTGTTTGGCCAATCAGAGGGCAAAATGTGAAAATAAAAAAATAACGTTTTGCAAATACTTCATGTACAGGATTAACGAATAGATCTCTGTTTCGTACATGTTATACACCGTGTTTTCACATGAGTCAACTGTCCCACAGAACACGATATGCACGGTATGATTATATTTGCGTTTGTATGACTGTATGGTGTTTTACGTCATTTTCAACGCATGTAAGACTATACATGACGGTCGATTTTTCTGCAGACCACTCACATTTCCTTGGTAGAACCAGCACTGTTACACCTCCCGCCACCCGTAAGAATCGGCACTTCCTATTGTATACTGAAACGAAAAAGAAACGCAACTCGGAAATTTCCGCTATATGTTGTATGCACAATATGCTGCTGTTAATTGAATGGTACATGGCTACGTAAGAACTTTCCGTTTGGTACATGGCTACGTAAGACCTTTCCTTTTGGGAAAAAGACTAAAACAACACATACGAGGGATGATCAAAAAATACGTAGACTTTTCTTATAATTTTTGATTGGTGTATTCAATTTATTTGAATTTTAAATATAAAATATTTAAATATATTTGGCGTAGGTGTATACAATTTCATCGCACAATCTTCAGCCGTTCAAAAGTTATAGACGATCAAACACGGTCATCTCAGCAATCGCGGAGCAGTCCGTCGACGCCATGACGTCGGAGAGAGTCTTCAACGTTTACAACGTCGAAAACGTTCAAGATTTCTCGAAGAATCGCCCCTCTGCCTCCACACACAGGCGGTGCCGATGGACCCATCGATCAAATACGTATATACCATTCTTCGTTGTACTCTTGGGGTATCATCTGAGTCGCCTATCGTAGCTCTACCCGAGATGTAGAACGGCTACCCTTCAGTTTTGATTTTACCTGAAAGTTTCTTAGTATTAAATAACCTAGTTATTTTATCATATAAACTTCTTACAGTATTAGGGTAAATTTCAATACATTATTCATCAAACCTTATCAGACAGATGATTGTTGTTTCGTCTCTGGGTCAAACATCCACAACCATGTTTCATTCGTAGTAATGATACGGTCTAAAAATGCATCACTTTCACGGCTGTATCTTCTAAGGAATTTCTGTGAGTCTTCTATCCGGCGCTCTCTTAAATTATTCGTCAATAGGCGGGGCACCCAACGGGCGCATACTCTTGACATATTAAGATGGTCTTTGATAATAGTCCACACTGGTCCATAACTGACCTCTACTTCATCTGAAAGCTCCCTAATTGTCACTCGTCTGTCTTGATTGACGAGTTCTTCAACTCACGTCATTAACGCCGGCCCGATAACTGGTGGTCGACCTCTTCCTTTGTCGCCAAAAATCGATTCCCGTCCATCTCTAAAACGTTTGTGCCATTTGAAAACCAGCGACCGTCTTGGATTTGTCTTCATGTTTGCCTTTTTCATATTTTTCATTGTTTGCCTTGGGTTCATACCTAGATTTACGCAAAACTTGATCACTGCGCGTGTTTCGGTAATTTCAGTTGTCAACTTGAAGTCATAGATACGTCGTTGCTTTTTAGTTACTGTTGTTATACAACTGCACCGTATGAACAATCTGAGCGGAAGTGACGTCGGAAAAAACGTCCACCTGTTCAAATGACGTCATTCTAACAGCAGACAAATTTTGGCGGCATTTTGCGCACGTAATGAAAAACAAAAAAAACAGCCTGGGATGGACCTTACGTAAAAATGGCGTCATTTGGACCATGCTCCGCGTTTCCAAAATAGGGGTATTTAAAACGACCATAAAAATTGCTTATTTGTAACCGTGAAGATGAACTATGTACAGGAATTGTCAACATTAAATCAAGCTACTAGGAGGAAAATAAATCAAATGCGATATTCCAAACCGTTAAACAGTTATAAGAAAAGTCCACGTATTTTTGGATCATCCCTCGTATTACAGAAAATAGTATTCCTTCAAAATGTCATTATTGACAGAGTGTGCGGTTGTCCCAAGAATGTGAGCAAACTTAGGATGCAAAATATTTCAAACTCTTTCGTTAAATACAGTACTGAAATGACTCATTTTTTTCAAAGAGAAACTTCAACATTTTATGAATTTCTTGTTACAAGGTGTAGTGTGATTAATACGTCTACAACATCACAGTTGTGTCCGTTCTCTAACTGCAACTGTTTTCTTTATACAAAACATCTTGGGATTTCTTTGGAATATTATGTGGAATTAAGTGTATAGTATACACTATATAGCGAAAATTCCCGAGTTGCGTTTCTTTTTCGCTTCAGTATATTTGCGACACTGCTTTTGCAATGTAGAAGCCTACTTATGAGCCTACATAATTATAACCAAGTTGTTCAGTTAGCATAGCATTTGGAGGTATATGCAAAAGTGCTTCATCGCCACTTCCGAGGTAGTTCCAGAAATAAAGGTAAACAAGGTGGATATGCTTTGCTATTTCTTCGATATTTTTTATTTGCCTTGATATGACAAATTCGGGAATGCAGTTCCGTGTGGTTATGTTTAACTCGTAATACGAGATGCCTAATGTAACGCCAGGGACCTTTAGCCCGTTTGCATTTTTTTCTCAACTTGACCACCGAGTTTTTTACCCATTTTTCGCCTATTTGCGCTGTACATATCGACATGAACACGTCACATATCTAGTTGGTGTCCATATATTGCCTGTTGACAAAATAATAATACTGAGAACGTTTCAGGGGCAGAAATATGACAACTTATGAGGATGTCATTTCTTATCATTGCGTACGATATTTCTCTTGGTTAAAACACAAGTTACATTCCCAAACTATTGTTTGCATCAACTTTCTATCTGTTTTGTGTCTGTTATATGTATAATGTACTCCGCGTCTTTCGACTCATGTGAGCTTATACAATTGCATACATGTATGTTGTATAAAGTTTCGTGCAAATTTACATACCTTTGCAAATTAATCGGAAAAAAGTATAACTTCAACATTGGTAAAATATGCAAAGTCTTTGGTCCCGTCCATCAGTATTTTATCCACGACCCCAGAATGAATTTATATACTAGATACCACGAAATCACTGTCAGAGTTGCTTGAGAAAAAGGCGTTATTCAACTGTGTGAGATGATGAGGCCCGTCTAATGTAGTAAACATATTACAAACATAGATGCAATTTTTTCATTATTTGTGTTTGTATTTTCTAACTATCAACAAAGTTGTGTATTACAACCTAAAATGTGCTAAAATGGCATAAAACACCATTCAAACAAAGTATCTTATGTGTTGCTGCTATTGTACAACCACAACTACTGTAGTCACATGACAAACCTCCACTAAAAGTAAATGCCGATCCTGAACGTGATTCAACACTGTACCCCTTTTTCTTATTTTACACCGGAAAGTCGAACGAAATCACAGTGTAAAAGTCTAAAATTTCTACATGGTCCACCTATAGGCCTTATAATAGAAATAAAAGATTGTCCTTCATATTAAAAATTTCGCTTTTAAATAAAAACCAGCAGTTTCGATAATTGTCATTTAAAGTATAGCCACAAGAGCTGCCAAATACAATCCCATTTGAGGTTAATCGTATTGGGGTGAGTAATACATTTATTAGCGGGCATTGCACGAAGTTTTGATTGAATTGGGTTTATAAAATGAGACGCTGTAGTTCAGAAGGTATGACAGTTAAAACGTGATTTAGCTATTACAGAAATATATATACTTGTTGACACAGTTGAATTTTTGACCCATTAACGAACAAAAACACTTCTGTTTCGTGTTTATCGAAGAGATCGCTTTCTATAAGTTATTGGGTAGCTGGGTATAAATATGTATTAGGTAGCTGGGTATAAATGTAGCTGGGTATAACTATGTATTAGGTAGATGTGTATACATTTGTAATAAGTAGCTGGGTATAAATATGTGTGTTCAATCCAAATCCAAATAAAATGTAAGGTCTGGAAAACTCGACGACTGGGCTATTTTTGTTGTATTAAAGGGACACACGGCAATATTGATATTTTAAAAACTCACGGCGTCCCGTTAGTTATCTCTTAACTTGCATTTGTTCAATCATCAATATTAATTGTTAGAATAGTTCAAAGCACATTGTTTTACATATTATTGACTTTTGATAATACTGAACCAATAATATATTTAAAAAAAATGGTAAAATAATGAAGAAAACTGAAATCTCATTTTTTTAGATTTAATTATATGCAAACAATTTCAAAGTAAAAATGACGCAAGATAACTAAATCGAGGAACAAGTTTTAATGTTTGAATACAACTCAAGATTGCCATGTGTCCCTTTAATATATTTAGTTCATATATGATGCTTTAAATATTTCTTATTGCTTTTTTTGTTTGTCGGTTCTAAGTACACTTTAATTGATTTTTATGTGATCATGTATGTATGATAGCAATATAAACCCTAGATGGCACAATGTTTATGATTTAACAACACAAACCAGACCAAACATATTAGTAGTAGTCCAAAAATAGGTAATACAGTGTGCGTCTCGTTTACATTTCCTAAGTAACTAGAACAATTTCTGAATGTTTTCATTCGTATTTGGATTGACTCCAATCACTTTTGATTTAAAGTAACTAACCGTCCAAATAACAGCAAAATTACACTGCAAAACCGTTTATCAAAACTCAATCCATGTGTTCTGTAATAATGTATAATATGTACCGATTAAAAGTATAGGATTGTTCATGGGTTCTTAAAATACCCGTGATTGAGTATGCGTTAAATGAATTATGAGTTGGTAACTCATAATTCAAGACCCCAGTTTTGGGGTTTGACATAGTTGGTTAAAGTCATTTAAATTATGTCTATAGAGTTTGGATTTTCAAAATATGTAAGTTATATATATATACCTCGTCGTCAGGAGATTTAGAAATGGTGTACATGTTGTAAAGTTTGGCTTCTGTTCCCAGGATAGCTACTTTAACGTTCATAAATGGTCGGGAAAACTACATAGAGTTATTTGCAGCTATTTCATAGATATAAACGTTCCCTACCGGTTACACAATCGAAAGATCTAACTAGAAGGGGAACCTTTGTGTCGCCTGCCAAGATACATTAAATGGGGCATTACTCTGCTGAAATGAAAGTCAGAGTTATTGGAGATGTGTAACGACATTCCTTATGGGTAAGGATAGAGTTTCATGAACATCGGTAAAATACTTTTTCAAGTTATGGCCAAGGTTAGGTTGCAAGAGTGACGGACGATAGACGGACGACAAAAGTGTGACGATTTCTAAATGCCTGTCATACAACGTAGGCGACACAAAACTTGAAGAAAAGAAAAAGTAGAATGACCAGCAAGCGTTCATACTGTTTTCGATAGAGAAAAAAAACCCGTGCGCATTAGACCCTTATTGTCCTATAAATACCTGCTAAATTTCGAAAAAAGAGAAAATTCTGCTTAAAGCATCCACAGATTATACGGGTTTTATCATTCAGGTCCTTTTATAATACTTACAGGGACACATGGCAATAGTGACCTATTTTCATTGATTTGCTGGTTGAATATCGATTTTTAGTGGTAAAAACAGACCACCCACCTTTTCCTGGGTAGAACCGGTATTATACGAGTATACACGTCCCGTATCCGTACCAATCGACACTTTCTCACTTACAAATCGAGCTCCCATTGAGATTCTAAATCATAGATTCTAAATCATAGATTCTAACACGCAGCGGTGAGAGGTGAGGAGGTGAGAGGTGAGAGGTGAGGAGGTGAGGTCTTTACCATCCCGGGCGCTTTTTATTGAACATTCAAATTACGATTTATTAATCAAGTATCATTTTGACTATAAACCTTGCTTGGCGTTTGCACTTAGAGGAGTCGATCTAAATAAAGTGGTCATATCCATTGGCCAATCTATGGAAGACGTATCGGTGCCAAAACAAATACAAGAGAAAAACGAGCACATGCATTTCATAAGCCGCATATTAGGTTCGGTTGAACTATTATTTCTAAAAAATATTTGAACTGGAAAACACAACTAGGTGCATTTTTTGTTGTTTAATCCTCCATTTCGATACCTATGGGGTTCATATTGCGTGCAGTTGTACATAGTTAAGAAATAGAACATCAGTTAAGAAATAGAACATCGTTTACAGTGAATTACTAGTATCACGGTTTGGAGTTCAATTGTAAACAATAATTTCATGAGCCCGAAGAGCAATTTCATGAGCCCGAATTGCGAGTGAAATTATTGTTTACAATTGAACGACAAACCGTGATATTGTTCTTAGAAACATATTTAGGCTGCCATAGTTTGTAATAAACTACAGATCATATTGTCGTAAAACCGGAAGTTGTAAATCATCAAATCCCGCGCGAAAAAGTAAACAAATATGCAGAAGAGTTTTTCCACTCCAACGACATCTTTTGCCGTCTCACGACCCTTGCGGACCATAACCGCGGCCTTAAAGGAATGCAGTTGGTCTAAATAGTTGACCAACTCTTCTTGAATCATGAGCTGCATATTTGTTTACTTTTTTTGCGCGTGGTTTGATGATTTACAACTTCCGGTTTTACGACAATACGTTCTGTATTTTATTACTAACTATGGCAAACTAAATATGTTTTTAAGAACAATAGCGCAATAGTCAATGATAAACAATATTGTTTATGTAGTTGTTTTATCAAGTTCTAAATTTTTTCAATTCCGCCAAGGAGATTTTGTTTGTCCGGGTACCTTTCTGTATATTTGGGAGCCGTTCTGGAATTCAAAGATTTTCGGGTACCTTTCTGTAGTACCCGATACGACAATGACCCGGACACGGAATTATTTGTTGATGGTTTCATTTATAAAACGGAATTCTGCAATGTTGGTATTAGGCCGTAGGCTACTACCCAAATTTTGACATATTGGTACCACTCAAGCTGGCAAATTATAATATGCATTTTCGAAAAGGTCAATGTTTTGCGCTTCTTTTAAGCCGGATACTAGTAGTATTTTTAGTTCCGTAGATTAAGTGTGAAAAACTATTGTTTTATAAAGGGAGGTAATTTTTAAATTGATATAGAAATGGATGTATGGCATGGATTAACTCCACCAATTTTTTTTGTGTGTATTTGATTGCATTCAAAATGGTTACGTAAGTCACATATATATAAAACAGTTCAATAGTTCAACACTTAAAACGTATAAAAACATATGAAAGCAAACATTTAATCATTTTAATCATGACACGCACATTCTATCGAAAGAAGGTAAAGATAACCAAACAAATTAGAATATTGTTATCCTTTTTAAGCAAATTACATGTGAATATAGTTTTTTAGATTCTATATATAGGAAACAATACGAAATAATATTAACGTGTGACCTCTCTGTAATAAAGGTGTTGCTATAAAGGGAGATAATAAAGTACTCCTTTAAGTTGTTAATTAAAAAGATTGAGATAACTTTAAAAAATGATTCACAAAAATGTTACAATTCAAAGTTCCATTTTATTTGTCTTTGATAGGACACATTCGTAGCATGGCAGACAGGTAGGGATCGCTTTGTCCGTAGCCTGTCGTCTTTGTCCGTCTGTCACGCTTTAACCTGCAAACTGAACTTGGTCATAACTTAAAAAAGTATTGAACCTATGTTCATGAAACTTCAGAAACATCGTCATCTAAACCCAAGGAAAGTCGTTACATAAGTCTAATAAAGTTGTCTTTCATTTCGGCTACGTTATTCCCCTTTCCATTAAACCTTTCCATTAAACCTTTACCTGACCTAGCTCATAACGTTAAAGGGAGTACATCAGGCTTTTCATGGGGGTCTAGGTGTCCGACTTAAAATTGACTTAAAATTGACAAATATTAATATTTTCTATTCTACTAGGCCAAAACATAATGAATGAGCCTAAAAGTTTCCCCTTAAGTTTTCCCATTCTGCACAGTAATACATGCTATCCTAGGTGACGCACCAGGGTTAATTTCAGCATTTTACGTCTGATTCCGTTCTAGCTATATGGTGTTTTCAAAGTTTAGACATTAACAAAATGGTTCTAACATCATATTTTGATTGATATAAGTGTTTTATTATGAACTGGATTTTTTTTATAATTTAAGCTGTTTCTAGAAAAATCCTGATGTACCCCCTTTAAATAAGCACATGACAGCCTACAAAAGTGTTCTGTGGAACACCCTCCTAGTTATTTATTTAACATATGCAAAAGCCTATGTGATTATCAGCCCTTGATTCCATCGTTGAATTATATACTGAAAGGAAAAAGAAACGCAAATTCAAAAATTGCCAATACCACACTATTATATACATCTAATTCCACGTAATATTCCAGATATATCTCAACGTGGTTTGTACAAAAAGGGGCTACAACTAATTACAGAAAGGACGACTGTGTCATGTAGTAGACCTTTTAATCAAAGTATACTTTGTTACACGAAATTCATAAATGTTGAAGTTTCGTTTGATAAAAAAGTCAAGCCATTCCATTATTGTGTTTAATGTTAAGAGATTGCAACGTTTAAACCCTAAGTTTGCTCACCTTCAGCCAATTGCGCATTCTGTCGATAATGAAACTTTAAAGAGGTAACCATTGGTGAGTTTGGTGCTGTTTAAACCTTCTTTCCAAAAGGACAGGCCTAATGTCGCCTTGTATCATTCGACTAGCAGTAGCATTATATAGCAGAAATATCCATTTTTCTTTGCAGTATATACTATGTTAAATTCACCTTCACACAGAAAATATGTATAGAATAATTGTAAAAGTACACCACTGTTAAAATGATGTGAAAACACGGCTTATTTGATTTAGAAATGATGTCTCGTCTGCTCTCGCTGGACAAATGAAACATTTTATTTGACATTTAAAAAACAAAGAAAAAACTTTGAATAACATTGCGTCATACTTTTCGGATATAAAGGGCACAATTTCCGCCATATAAATATTCTTTCTGATATTATGTTCACGTAAATAATATTGAATTACTGTCATGTACTTTATGGTTGATATTGCTCATGCCTAAAGTCGCATTTGGTTGCAAATTTCACTTGACCCCATCCAATTTGGAGGTTGTTTTTATATACAGATGGCATATATACATCAGCTAACGGGTGTTTTGGCGATTTTGGTTTAAATATGGATATGCTGAGTCAAAAGAAATGGCATTTTCAAATCATTGATCCTTTAGGACTGTCTCTTCTTTAGCTCATGACACCTTTACATATAAAGAAAAATAATAACGACTTCTGTTTTGCTATATTTTAATCACAATTTAAAATTTCATAACTATTCAATCAACGACTTTAATTCATTTTGTGTTGATTTCCCCACAAAATGTCAAGATTTATATATTTTATTCATTCCAAATATTTATTTTCATGAACATGTATATGAACAGATATCTTTCAGGACTTTCAATCTCCTAATATTGTAATGAGAATTATATTTTTTAAAAGTAATCCCGTTTTTAGTGAATTTTGGTTCAAATTTGCTACTTTTGGCCCAAAATGTCCCAGTTTATCCAAATCTCTGTTCCTTTAGAATTTTACTTATATCTCAGGACATCTTTAGATGAATGAAAAAAACACTTTAAAAACTTCTATTTTGTTTAATTGGAAGTGTCCATATTTGTTTCAAAATAATTATTCCAAAAATCAGCGAATTGTATGCTTTTTTTTGCTGATTTTCCCCCAATATGGCAAGCTGTATATATTGCGTTCATTTCAACTATTATGTTTATTTATATGAATATAACAGACAACCTTCAGAAGCTTCACCTCCCTAATATTGCGATGATAATAATATTTAAAAAAAAACACCCAGATTTTAGCGATCTTAGTTCAAATTTGCATGTTTTTGACAAAAAATAATGTTTCAGAAAAACTGTCCTGGTAACTTCTTTTTTACTAAAATATAGCTAAAAGGCGGTATCATTTAAAATGTTCCAGCTGAGTTGGTACCGAAAAGTTGAGTAGCCCATGGTCTATATAGGCCTGTAGTATGTTATACATATGATATTTGTTGTTGAGTGGGTTGCTGAGTGTTTCATTACAACCGGATTTCGCAAGGTAGAGCAGTATATTGCTGTATTGTATTTTATTCATATATTATCATAGACCGAATTTATCGATATATTATCATAGACTTACATACAATATGTCCATAATGAATACCCTAAAATAATAAACACCAACAGTGCAGAATACGGTTTCAGCAACCACCGATGTGAGTATAGGTCTGTGACTAAGCAGTATGCCATATTGCTGCAGTATGCCATTTATATGCCTCACTGCAGCAGCTGATGGCATACTGCATGGTAATGACTGCTGCAGTACTAGATATGATTTGTGCAGCTGTTCCTTGATTCATCGCTCATTTTGATGTAAGTTAATTAAGTGAAGGAAATATCAGGTATCAGTTAAACAAATAAAAAAAAGCAATCATTTTAGGCCGGATTTCCAAAAACCGGCTTATAGATTGGCGAAAACCGGACGGGAGGCGGGCGGGCGTCAACATTTTATTTTTTGTTATATCTCAGCATTGCCGTGTCCAACCTTCATCAAATGTTAAAGCATCCTCGCATGATGCACTGACCATACCCTGAAAAAAAAATTCACTGGCGGGGTTGAAATTTATTTTTGTTATATCTCAGGATTGATCTTCATCAAACTTGAACAGCACCTTCTTCTCATGAAAGGGGCGTCCGTGGCCGAGTGGTTAACATCTCTGACTTGAAATCACTTGCCCCTCACCGCTGTAGGTTCGATCCGTCAGGGGCCTAGGAATCTTTATGTGAGGAAGCTATCCAGCTGGCTTGCGGAACGTCGGTGGTTCTACCCAGGTGCCCGCCCGTGCACTAAAATTGCCCGTAGGGGCACCTGGGGTCTTCCTCCACCATTGGAAGCTGGAAATTCGCCATATGACCTTAGCTGTTGGTGCGACTATAAAATCCAATTCAATCAATCAATCTTTTCATGAAGCACTGATCATGCCCTGAAAAATAAGTTACTGTGACCTACTTACTCAGAAATATACATTACGTTAACCTTTTTGTTAAAGCTTGGGCAGGCGGGTGGGTGGGGTGATTTATATTTGTTATATCTCAGTATTACCATGTTTGATCTTCGTCAAACTTTATCAGCACCTTTGTTTATACCCCCATCATTTGTAGGGTAATAAAAGGTCCGTTTACCCGAATTCAACGATTACATTTCTAGACTTAAGTCTGATTTAATTGTAATTTCGAAAGCTGCTTTGAACGGATATTTAATCTGATTTCACTACCTAGATTAATTAACTTCATCCCAATCTTCACCAAACTGACCCTGACCTAGAGTATGTATATTGCAATACATGCCTGTTTTCTTTAGCAATCCGATTTGTACTTAATGGTTTACATTCAGTAAGATATTTAGCTGTAATAGCTAGCACAATAGTAGTCGCAGTATGTCATGTGGAAAAATACTCCAGAAAAAAACACCACATTGCATAGTGCGTATCTAACTAAACAAACAACATTTACAAACAAAATAAATCTGGATAAATCAAACAAAACAATTAAATTACTAAGAAATTACTTTTTATTCATTCTACTATTGCAAGTTCTACAATTTAACATAGTTTTGAATAAATTTTCAGATTTCCACCTAAAATTTCCATATAAATGGCATACTCCAACAATATGGCATACTGAGTTATCACAGACCTATACTAATACATTCGTATACTAATCATTTGCGTGGTGGCTGAGTGGTTAACGACGTTGCGTGTAAACCTTCTCGCCTCTCACCGCCGCGGGTTCGAATCCCACTGTGAGCTCGACTTGTAAGTGAAGAAGTGCCGATTCTTACGGATGGCGGCAGGTGTACAGTACTGGTTCTACCCAGGAAAAGTGGGTGGTCTGCCCCCACCACAAAAAATCGACCGTCATGGATAACCTTACATGTGTTGAAAATACAAACAAACATTGTTATTCTGACGCACTTATAAACCACTTTTTTTACCTTCAAGTTTGCATAATCCCTGTTTAAGCGTAGGAGGGTCAGTAATCCTCATATAAAACAAAAGGTGTCCAAAACTGGCATACATAATGGAGAAACAAAATATGTGTCAGAAGTGGGATTTGAACTCACGCCCACATTCGTGGACCAGAACACTCGCTTGTTAAGGTATTACCTTGAGTCTGGCGCCTTAGACCACTCGGCCATCCAGACAGAAGGTTTCACGTAATGATATAACTGTATTAGAACTATTTTGTTTAACTGCATTTCAAAGGAATGTTATAATTGTGTACTCCTAGATAATAGTAGCAAATTTACTTGGCTATTAAGTAACGAGAATAGCACTTTTTGCAGAGCACTAGCCGAATTTATTTATAATGCATTTATATATAACTAAAAACATATTTGATTAAGCTAAACGCATTATTAAACTGATTTAAACAAATGTATCTAACTATCTGATTGCATAAGCCTCATCCAACAAATGTATCATTATAATTAAGAAAACATAATAAATAAATGAAATTCATTAAGGCATGCGCTGTTTTAATTTGCCGCTTTTAAGGGAATATTTTATTCAGGGGTTAATAGACAGACAGACAGACAGACTTTTTATTCAGACTTGTACAAAGTACATCGTCTACAATACATACATATTAGCATATATGATGTCAACGTATATATACAAGTAAATGATGAAATATATACAAATGGTATAATTAATCATTTCATTATTATTGTTATTATTATTATTATGTAGTATAGTAAATAAGAGTAGGAGGTTGAACTAAGTAACTACCTTTCAATAGTTAATAAAGCGTTTCTTAATACAATTGATTCTTTAACATATAACAGAAGTTTTATTATTTTTTGTCATGTGATTTCAATGGTGAAATATATACAAATGGTATAATTTATCATTTCATTATTATTATTATTATTATTATTATTATGTAGTATAGTAAATAAGAGTAGGAGGTTGAACTAAGTAACTACCTTTCAATAGTTAATAATGCGTTTCTTAATATAATTGATTCTTTAACATATAACGAAAGTTTTATTATTTCTATCTTGTCATGTGATTTCAGTAACTCCAAATATTTGAAAACAGAAGGACGTTTGTAATAACAACGTTTTAAGTATTTCTTTCTAATATCAATATAACAAGGACAAATACATACAAAATGAAATTCATCTTCTATATCTAAACTATTACAAATTAGGCAATATCTTTCTTCACGAAGTGTTCTATTGTTGGCATATCTACCAGTCTGTATTCTGAGTGGATGCACAGATAGTCTAAGTCTAAGTCTAGTAAAATATAGACGTAAACTTCTTGGCAAAATATCTAAATATGTTTCATATTCCAAACTAGTTTTAATATCTTTGTACAATGTTAACACAGAACTGTTGTTTAAGGTACCACACCAATTTTGTTTAAAGACAACAGTATAATTACTAAAAGTAATCACATGTTGTCTCCCCTAATCTATTGTACTTGCACTTATTGTGGGTGATATACTTTGTAATATGTTAATACCTATTTTTTCTTGCACTATAATAGCAATTGTATGTTACATTTATGCAGCTTTCTGAGTAACCATTATCTTATATTATCTCTTATCTTATCTATCTTATAAAATGAAGCATTAATTAAAAATAAATATTAGTAATTAATGTATTTTCTCACATATGCTACTTGCAAAGCAAACATGTGAATTATATGAGATTTTTACAAGTGTACGAAATTGCATTAATGATAAATAAAATATAGACAGGGCCCTATATGTCGATTTCAATTTTTATCACAGATATAGATTACGAAAATGTAACTCCTTTCTAGACCCTTTATCCCGCTACGAAACTCTACACTATAGCGGAGAGTATCAAAGCGTAATTAGGATTTGATTTTCATGAGACGGAGTTCAAGATTTATTCACATCGGATCCACGAATGTGGGGGATCCACGATTGTGGGCGTGGGTTCAAATCTCACTTCTGACACATACTCCCCCCGGCCCCACCCCCGCCCCCGCCACCTTTCTTTCTAAATGTTTTGACTTTAGGCTGGATCTCCTACCCTTAAATCAGCCATACATGATAAAAAAAAAAAGAATTTTACTTCCAAATAATTTTTTTCTCGGAGGACCAGAACACGCGCTTGTAAAGGTACTACCATGAGTATGGCGCCTTAGACCACTCGGCCATCCTGGCAATGATTAACATGTCTCATATGAAGCATTTATTAAAATTAAATATTAGCAATTAATGTATTTTCTCACATAGGCTACTTGCAAAGCAAACATGTGATTATATTAATAATAATAATAATAACTTTATTCAGTACAACGTGTATAGCCTACACACACACAATACATATACAATCAGTGAGAACATCAAAGAAAATAGTGAGAAAATAAGAAAAATACAAATACAAAAAAAAAATAAAAAAATCATGGCATACAAAATCTACATTGAAGTTTACAGAGAAGCGTTATAGCTTTTTTTCTTTCTTTTTTTTTAAATTGGAAAAAAGGTTGAAATGTGGTAAAGAAATGTAAACTTGCATTTCATTTCGAAGTTTAAATGCATAATAAACATATTTTGATAAGTTTATAATTGTTCTGTTCGAGTTATTATACATTAACGCATCACATTTGTTTATCGTGGGAGATCTGCAAAAGTAAGGTTTAAACTATTTTTGTCAGGCCCAACTGCCGTATAAAAGCCACTAGATGGAGCTGGGGCAGGTTTTTCATTTAAATTTGTACATAGTTAAATCAGGGACACCTTTTTCAAAATATTGAAAATTCCACCTCATAAATTTTTTCAATATTTGGCACAGAAGTAGTTTGATATTAAACAATTGTATTAGTAAAAAAGAAATTTTGAAAAAGTATCTCTTATTCCTAGTTTCAAATATTTTTTTAAACCCAACTGACAAATATTTGAAAATATAGGGGAGGAGCCTGTGGGGTTATGAACTGAAAAATGTACACAAATACACGTGGTCGTGTTTACAGCAGACGACACACACTATGGCATGGAGATTGGCAGTAGTTTTGTGTATAAACCTCCATAGCAATACTCTGAGATGGGATGTTTGAATCTGTGACTATTCATGTGTTCCATATAACAATTCATCTTTATCATTTTCACATCAGAATCAGAAACTCTCCAGAATCAGTAGCATCACAATGCACTTCTATACACCACCTATGAAAATTGAATAATCCCTCCTTAGGCTCAGAGATGTATATGTTCCTTAATCATAACTAGGCCTATATAAGATGTAATTCCTTATCTTATTATCTCCATCATGTTCAGCCATTCCTAACAATAATGTGTACAGTTATGAGTTGTTATGTTTCATTTTTGAAAATGCATTCCTACCACCATAAATGTCCAAATTATACCATATATTGTGTACTGCAGTAAATAAAGCCTGTTTCTCCAGACCAACTATAATTGGCAATTAATTTTCATTCATGAACACTGATAACTTGTGAAATATTTGCTGGCTGTTAAGTCATCACATTACATTTGTGTAAAAGTTCATAGCAGTTCTGTTTTATTTATACACGGTGCAGTGGATAGTATATAGATGACAATACAATAAAAAATATACATGGTAAAACATGAATAAATTGTCACAGTTCCAATAAAATAAACAGAAATTATGTAGTTTGGAGTCTTGGATTAAAAACTTTACTCCTCCCTGATATCTAACAACAGTTTTCTGTCGGCTGCTTGAAGAGAGATTTGTTTACATGAGTCATTCACTATAACTGACAGGCTGCATAGCTGGTGTAATTGATAAAGACACACCTCCAATTTCTCCCTACCAGGGTAGGGAATTTTGCCCCTTTAAGCAAAAAATGATATTCGTTTTCTACTATATTTTGGCTACAATGTATACATTTTCTATTTTCTCGCGGGATATTAAGATATCTACCATTTTCAATGGCTAAATTGTGAGAGAAGAGTCGAAATCTATCGAGTGCTCTTCGGAATTTGTTATCATCTAATAGATTCAAATATTTTTCCATATCAAAACTGTGTTTATAGCGGCAGTATGATTCTAACCTGTTAGAGTTATTGATATTTGAATACCAACTTTGATGATATGAGTCAATCAAGCGTTGTTTTATTAATTCAAATGAAATATATGCTTCAAATTGATATAACCAAACATCAGAAAATCCAAGGTTGTCAAGGTTATCTTTAATTTGATATGCCCAATTGGAACCGTTATAATTATTATTTATACTATATTTCTTGATCTATCAAAGGCGTTTGATTTAGTTGATCATACTATACTGCTGCAAAAGTTAAAAATTTACAAAATAGATAGTTCTGCACTTTCCTGGTTTTCATCATATCTGAATAACAGACACCAGCAAGTTCAGAATTCTGGTATAACTTCAGAATCTTCACCCATTGTAACGGGTGTACTCAATGATCTGTATTAGGTTCCTTATTATTTTTAATCTACATCAATGACCTCCCATTATCTATGGAAAACACAGTCACGGATATTTTTGCAGACGATACAGCGCTTTCAACTTCAAATTCATCTCTTGTCGACGCTGCAAATTCACTCAATACTTATTAATGACCTTATCAACGTCAAACTAATCGCATGTCTATCAATGCATCAATCATAAAAAATAATGTATCTCTCATCTAAGAACAAAATACATCATATTTATGATAATGCCCCTTCTATTCAGTTCAAAGATGAAACTATTAATTGTAGTTACGAAGAAAAAATACTCGGTGTTACAATTGACAATACCCTCTCTTGGAATATCCAAATGGATAAAGTTCTGAAAAAAAATGTAATTCATTGTTATACCGTTATCTCGCATAAAGATTTACCTTTCTATACCTATGCGCAAATTAGTTTTCAATTCTTATATATTACCCCACCTTGATTACTGTTGTGTGATATGGGAAAATTGTAATACTTCTCTCGAAGATAAACGCGTAAGGTTCCAAAAAAGAGCTGCAAGACTTATCCTAGATAAAGATTTCGAAACTCCTTCCGTTAAACCTTTTACCGAACTCAGTTGGATGACATTTCCCGAAAGAGTTATATTTAAAAAAGCAATCATTATGTTTAAAACAGTTAATGATCAGAACCCTGTTTATCTTAAAGAAGCATTTACTCTAACTTCAAATGTCCATATGCGGAATTTAAGATCATCATCAATATTCCCCCAATAGTGAGTTATTCAGAAAGTCATTTGCTTATTCGGGCTCTAAAGTGTGGAACTCTCTTCCCCACCATATACAGACCGCCCAATATGTAAATCAATTCTACAGTGGATTCACCATCCGATATATTAGTAAATGACTAAGTCTTGCAGTTCTATTTAAACATATTTCCATTTACTGAATATACCACTTTAAATGCATTTTCATCTGTAAATATTGTATATATTGTATTGTTGAGGGCCTCATGGTAGATTGACTAGTTTCAAATGAGTTCTCTCGTTAAATAAAGTCTTTATTATTATTATTATTATTATTATTATTATTATTATTATTATTATTATCGTTTTTCAACATTAAATTATTTTTTTTGGCCAATATATTTTCATTAAGATGTAGTATTTGTAACCAATATCTGAGCATATTAAGTTTTCTCTTTATAATGAGTGGTACTTGACCTAATTCACCGTTTAAACCTGTGAGATTTGTAGACTTCTTGACCCCTAAAATTCTTGACCCCTAAAATTCTTCCACAAAATTTCGTATGGATAATTTCAATATCTTTAGCCTCGTGCATTCCCCCCAAACTTCTGAGCTATAGTTTAATACAGAGGCAGCTAGTGTGTCGAAAAGTCTACATTTTTCTGATATTGGTAAGTTTATTTGACTGAATATGGAAAATAAATTATGCAATGCGAATGAAGCATGTTGTGTCAACCTCTTTTGCGTTCTTAACCAATTTCCATTCTTGAAAAAAAAAAGCCCAGATACTTAAAAGAGGTGACAACTTCTATTATGCTATCATGAAGGTAGAAATGATATTGTGAATGACGACCTCTTTCGGATATCATTATTTTTTTCTTCTGTATTTATCTTTAGGCCCCAGGTCCTACAATATACTTGAATGTCATTTAGTAACGACTGTAAAGAAGCGGGGGACGAACCAAATACAACCGCATCATCGGCATATAACAGCATAAATAAGCTCAGAATGTCAGTACAAAATATGTCATCAAGTTCTAAATTTACATTTTCTGAGATTTCATTAATGAACATCATAAATAGGATGGGTGAACTTGGGTCACCTTGCTTTGGGCCGACATATGAACTTATGGGTTCTGATAATGTTGATTTATATCTAATGCGCGATTTGACAACATTATACATTGATTTAGGTGCTCTAACAATTTTTGAGCTTACATTTTCTAAAATCAATTTATGCCATAACATTGATCTTCCTATTGTATTAAAGGCCCGTTCAAAATCTAGAAATGCACAATACAGTTTCTTTCCAGAGTGTAACACTTTTGAAATAATAGAATGAAATATCAAAATACAGTCTACCGTTGATTTCCCTTTTTGGAAACCAAATTGCTTTGTTCTATCTTATCGTATTTTTCTGCCCATTTATTTAATCTATTTAATAATTGAGAATATACTTTGCATTATACATTATTTAACGTAATACCCCTGTAGTTTTTTGCCTCATTTGCGTTTCCGCTTTTAAATAATGGTGCAATAATTCCATCACCCCAAGAAACAGGGTAATCACCGATATTAAACATTTATTGAATAATTTTAATAAAAATGGCGATATTATATCATACGTTGATTTGAATATTTCAGAAATTAAATTATCACTTCCTGAACTTTTCTGCTTTTCTGTGAAAAAATGGAAGCTCGTAATTCTGCTTCTGATATGTCTAAGTCTAATTCAGCATCAAGCACTTCCGTTGTGTCGGCTTCAAATTCTGGCTCGTTTGCGTTTTGGTTTCCATATATCGATTTAAAATGATAGTTTACATTTAGATTTTCAGCGTTTGGTACATTTTTCTTGTATATTTTCTTTATGTTTTTCCTGTACTTTATGGGGTGTTTTTTGGCTAAATTGCTTATTTGTTTTCCTTCGTAATATTTATATTTGTTACGTGCTTTGTGTTGGACCCGGTTGTATTTAGTCCGCGAGTTTGCTATAATTAGACCGGACGTTTTACATAATTCTATTAATCGCCGTCCATTCACGTCTAGCACGTGCCTTTGTTTACTCGTATTGGTATGTTACGTGCATTTACTACATATTGCTCTTCGTCCAAATATCTATCAAAATCTAGTAGATCAGACATATCTGAGGTATGACTGTTTAAATCGCCAGAGATGAATAATTTACCCAAATGTGAATATTTTGCTATGCCTATTTCAAGCTGCTCGAAGAAATCTATTTCCTCATGGTTTAAAACTCTAGATTCAGATGGTAATACATACAAATTACATAAATATACATTTCCATTTTGGTTAAAAATATCACTTAATAATTTAACCCACATAATTCCGCACTGCTGTTTATCAACTATTTTAATTTTGTCTTTAAGACCCTGTTTATAATATACTCGGTAAAAAAAGTTTTGAGCCAGGGTATATAAAGTCATATAAAAATAAAACTAGTGGACAGAATTTAAGTATCTTTTTTTAGCAACCAAGGTCTACCATACCCGGTAAATTTGCTACCAGAAACATTAAATTCCAAACAAGATTTGATTTTAAAAAAATATCGCGAACACACAAAGGGTCTGTAAAAAACTATTTTAAAGTCCATAAAAAGTAAAAGAGTTACAGACATTCGAACTGGTAACTGTGCGTGGTAATCTAAATGGGCAGCGGTTCATTGATGAAATTCTGACACCACATGTGGTTCCTTATTTGCAACGCATGAATAATCCAAATCCCATTTTCCAAGATGACAATGCCAGGCCACATCGTTGACAACTAACACATAACGTTCAAAAGCTTGGTTGGCCAGCTATGTCTTCGGACTTACGATGCATTGAGCACCTTTGGGATGTATTGGGCGAGATGTTCTACTCACATCGATGATAACACAACGTTGAGGGATTTGGAACGGATGACTACAAGCTTCCTGGAGACAGATTCCACAGCACACTATCAGAAATCTTGTGTATTCGACCAGGGACAGGCTCATGGAGTGTCATGGAAATGGTGGCGGTTATACTCATTATTGAGGAATTTTGCAACTTTTTTTAGTGACCCTTAATGCATTCGGATGGCTACTGTGATTGTTTGCCGGTGATATTGTTTTGTTTATTTTATTTTATGTAATGGAATACATTTTTGTCTTTGATTTGATACATAGAATATTAAAATCCGTCAACTTGTTTTCTTTTTCGCGCCATTATATGCCCTGGTCCAAAAACAAATTGTACCGAGTATATAAAGAAATACCTCCACTAGATCGTCCTTTGCGTACATTTGGAGTCTTACTTCCATAAATATGTTCACATTCAAAACTTTTAATATCTAAAACTAAATTTTCACTTTTCTTTAACTAAGTTTCAAAGAAAAACAAAATATCATAACTATCAATGAACTCCAAAAAGTCAGGGTCAGTCAGTTTACTTTTCAGACCAAACACATTCCATGTTAGCACAGACAAGCACTTCTCTTGACGTCTTTATCTACTGTCTGGTTGTTGTGGAGGTGCAACGTATTCACGCCCGTTGACGTAAAGTTTTTCTCGCACCATTTTCACGTCGTTACCGTTTTTCCGCTCTCGTTGCATAATGGGATACATGCAGTTGTTTCCGCGTTTCGCGTATTTTTTAGGCCACTGAACGCCGATCCCTAGGTTGGCCTACTTTAACGTATCCGCCTGATCGTACGATTTCTGCCGCACTAGTTCTCGTTGCATAAAGTAGTGGAACTTGGCTACTATTGGTCGTGGTTTCCTTGCATTGTTTGGTCCAATTCGGTGTACACGGTCAAAGGTCATATCTGCTGCCTCTGGTAAATTAAGCTTTTCTACACACACTTGCTTAATTTAAGCTTCACAGTCGTCGATTCCGCCAGTTTCAGGTATTCCGTGAAATAGAAAATTATAGAAGATTGTCTCTCATTGATCTAGCTTCTAGATTTGTTAGTTTTGAGTCTAACATAGAATTCTGTCATTGAAATGCTTAGCTTTTTGTTCTAGATTATGGCAAGTGTTGTTCATTTCTTTCAGCTCTGATTTGGCATTTTCAAGTTCTTTTTTTCTGTCTATCATGTTGTGCACTTATGAAAGAACATGAATCTTCAACACCATTAACACGAGATTCAATTCTGGTGACCTTTGACTCGAGATCGGAGACTTTCATATTTATCATGTTAACATGTTAGATTATTTTGAATTTTGTGGAAGATTATGAGTGGTCACTTTTCATCTGTCTTCTAAGGTAGGCCATAGAGTGTCGATTTTTACTGATGGCGGGAGGTATACAATACTGATTCTACTCGGGTGTGCCAAAAATGACGTCAAACACCATTTTCCAATAAAGCATTTATTAAAATTAAATATTAGTAATTAATGTATTTTATCACATAGGCTACATGCAAAGCAAACGTGTGAATTATAAGAGACGTTTACAAGTGCACGAAAATGCATTAATTATACACTGTGAAAATGTAACTCCTTTCGGTGGGTATAAAGTTCAAGCTTTTTTCACATCGGAGCCTCCGAGGAAAAAAAATGTTTGGAAACTCAACCTTTTTACTTCTTCCATGTTTGCCGAACCTAGATCGGTAATAATTGTCTCTGTGGTCGTAAAGACGCTGCGTCTAAAACTGTCTCGGCTCTCACCGCTGCGGATTTGAATCCCCACGGGAGCTCCACTTGTCTGTATCTGTAACTTCGGGATACTCTCATCCTTTATATTGAAGATCATAGGGAGGCGTAAGTCAGGGAACAACTAGAATTAAAAAAAAGTATAATGTACAGGATTAAAAACATAAAATCGCTCTGTTACTTATGGGGAAACGGGGTGGAAGGAACCTAGACTTGAAAATAGTCTAGACTAGAGCTCTCTTTGATGAGAGACGGTATCTCATTCCAATATCGTACGCTTCTTGGAAAGTGGGAGTGTGGGTGGTAGTTACTGGTTAGTGTTAGAGAATGATCAGGTTTCGAGATGGTTGCAGATGGTGATGATCAAGTTACAACACATAGTAGATTATTTTGAATTTTGTGGAAGATTATGAGTGTTCACTTTTCATCTGTATTCTAAGGTAGGCCATAGAAAGTGTCGATTTTTACTGATGGCGGGAGGTATACAATACTGATTCTACTCGGGTGTGCTAAAAATGACGTAAAACACCATTTAATTTTTTTTCCAAACATTCAGAAAGGAAAGAAGTATTGATTTTAATGAGACTTAGCTCAAGCTGTATTCACTCAAGCTGTATTCATTTGAACCAACGCCCACATTCGTGGACCAGAACACTCGCTTGTTAAGGTATTACCTTAGACCACTCGGCCATCCTGATAGATGATTGGCACTTCTACAATAAAGCATTTATTAAAATTAAATATTAGTAATTAATGTTTTTTCTCACATAGCAAACATGTGAATTATAAGAGACGTTTACAAGTGCACGAAATTGCATTAATTATACACTGTGAAAATGTAACTCCTTTCGGTGGGTATAAAGATCAAGCTTTAAGCCTATGCCTGATTTAAAGATCGGTTCCCTTAATCCTCCACTACTCATATGACAGAAAATATAAAACACAACTATTTATATTTTTTGGTGTAAGTCGCAGGACTGACAGACTGTACGTACCATATAATTCACAATATTTTTGCAACCCATACAATCTAAATTCAAATCATCATTTCAATAACGTTTATCTGAACCCTTACTAATTTTAATGTTATATCAACTGTTATTATAACATGAAATACAACTTGCCCCGAGTCCAATGACTCGTAATGATAATTTTTCAAAAAATAATTTACAATTCTCTGACCCCGAGTCACGAGACTCCCAGTCAGACACATCTAATCCTGAGTCAAGTGACTCTCCATTAGATTTACAAACGTCTTAACCACGAGTCACACGACTCGCACTCATACATCTACTTCTGAGTCCAGTGACTCAATTCTATTTGAATCCAGTGACTCTATATTATATTCCTGAGTCCAGTGACTCTAGATTCTATTTGTGAATCCAGTGACTCAATTATATTCTGAATCCAGTGACTCAATTCTACATATAATTCACAATACTTTTACAACACATACACTCTAAATTCAAATCACCCTCTCAATAACATCATTTATCTGAACACCTTACTAATCTCAGTGTTATATCAACTGTTATTGTAACATAAAATACAACTTTCTCCGAGGCTAATGACTCGTAATGATAATTTTACAAAAAATGAATTACAATATTCACTGACCCGAGTCACGTGACTCCCAGTCAGGCACATCTTATCCTGAGTCAAGTGACTCCATTATATTTACAAACGTCTTAACCACGAGTCACACGACTCGCACTCATACATCTACTTCTGAGTCCAGTGACTCAATTCTATTTGAATCCAGTGACTCTATATTATATTCCTGAGTCCAGTGACTCTAAATTATATTTGTGAATCCAGTGACTCTCAATTATATTCTGAATCCAGTGACTCAATTCTACATATAATTTACAAAACTTTTACAACACATACAATCTAAATTCAAATCATCATCTCAATACCATCATTTATCTGAACACCTTACTAATCTCAGTGTTATATCAACTGTTATTGTAACATAAAATACAACTTTCTCCGAGGCTAATGACTCGTAATGATAATTTTACAAAAAATAATTTACAATATTCACTGACCCGAGTCACGTGACTCCCAGTCAGGCACATCTTATCCTGAGTCAAGTGACTCCATTATATTTACAAACGTCTTAACCACGAGTCACACGACTCGCACTCATACATCTACTTCTGAGTCCAGTGACTCAATTCTATTTTGAATCCACTGACTCTAAATTATATTTCTGAGTCCAGTGACTCTAAATTCTACTTCTGAGTCCAGTGACTCTCAATTATATTTCTGAATCCAGTGACTCACGTCTACATATAATTCACGATACTTTTACAACACATACAATCTAAATTCAAATCATCATCTCAATAACATCATTTATCTGAACACCTTACTTATCTCAAAGTTATATCAACTGTTATTATAAAATCAAATACATCTCACAATAATCATTTTACAATTCTCTGACCCAAATCACGTGACTCCCAGTCAGGCACATGTAATCCTGAGTCAAACGATTCTCCATTAAATTTACAAAACTTCTTAGTTACACGACTTGCATTCATATACATCTACACTGACGAGATATGAAAACGCAACAACGGGTTTGTAGGAGTATATTAGAGAAAATAATTACATAACACTCATAAATGGGGTATCACAACACTCATAAATGGGGTATCAAATTAATCAGTGACTCTTCAACAATGCATGTGTAATGTGCTTTTAAAAAAAAAAAATTGCTTGACATATATTTCTCATTGCCTGCCAGGTCGTAATAGTTCGAAGAATGTCAAACATGGTATACACCTTAAAAATCCCGTGAAAATGTTTTTCAAAGATCAACATTACAATGACCCCGCCCTCAATTGCGGTTCAGCGAATTGTATTTGCTGGATATACATTTCTCTTTACCTGTCAGGTAGATCGTTATAGTCGAAAAGTCCGACTAATAAATATACCTGTGAAAACATTTATTTTTCTTATTTCTTCATTACAATGACCCGACACTCAGTTGCTGTATAGGAGTGTTGTATTTGTATTTTTTTATATAGTGTTGTCAATATACAATACGTATAAGCACTTTATTCATGTAGTTGTGTGCGTGCGTGTTGTGCGTTTATGTGCGTTCATGTATAATACGTATGTGTGCGTCCGTGCGTGTGTGCACATGAATATGCGTGTATTTTTTATATAGTGTTGTTAACGTTCGTACGTATAAGCACTTTATTTATGTAGTTGTATATATTTACATGTGCGACTTTATATGTGTGTGGATATGTACATGCATATATGTATTGTCTGAGAATAACCTTCTATTGAATGAGACGAATGGCGATCTCGGCACTAGTTTACAGCAATGGGAGGTAATCCTGTACATGCTTATTATGTGTGTGTGTGAGTGAGTGTGGGTTACTGAACGTTACTGTAAAACTTGATGTTGTGTTGCTTTTTTCTTAATTCATATCACTTGTTTCAGTAATTCAGACTTTTGTTTTAATAATAGTACACACGATAGTCGATTTGTTGTTTTGAACATTTGCTACTTATTATTCTCCCCAGTTGTTTAGTTTACTTTCGTGTTTTTTTTCTATTTAGAAAGTTATCATGTTTGTTTTCATCTGTATACTGCTTGTATATGTTTGCCCTTCTGTGCCCATTGTTGCTTACCTGCCGTCGCCACAAATATTTTTGTTCAGAAGCATTTTTCACACACCCTTAGTCCTTTGGTCGCTTTGCATTAGTAATGATTTTATAATATATCCTCATGGGTAATGACTTAGACCTATGGAGAGCGATCATTGGACGATTAATGTTTAAAACATCGATTAATTAGTATCATTCAGACATTGACAACTTCTGTTCTGCGTCTAAAGTTTACACTGTTCACCGTTTTAATATTTTGCCAATTTGTACATTTATTGTCTGATCGGTTTGACTATAAACACTGTGTGTATACATCAAAATACGACATACAAAATATATTTTTTATTCTTATTTTGCGTGATTTATTGATTTTATCTGGGGATAAAGAACTTAACCCGGGGCCAACTGATGGTAACAACCAATGTTTCTCATTATTGCACCAAAATATTCGTAGTATTAGGAAAAAGTTTGACTTTATCAAAGATAATTGCTTAGATTATGACATATTATGTTTCACTGAAACCCATCTTATGGTTGATGTCCGTGACGATTTATTGGTTTTAGAAGGTTTTAATAAAATGTATCGTAAAGACTGTTCATCACATTCAGGCGGGTTGTTAGTATATGTTTCTTCTGAAATAATTTCATCTAGAGTCGTGGAACTAGAACACATTGTTCCTGAATCAATTTGGATTGAAATCAAAGATCAAAGTCAATCTTTTATGGTATGCACTATTTATCGACCTCCACACTATGCAGTTGAATTCTGGGACAGGGTTAATATATGTATTGAAAAAGTATTGGAAACACAAACTAATATTATCATCTTGGGGGATATAAACGAAGACCAATTAAATCCATGTAACCATAAATTTCGAGATATCCTATCATTCAATGACATGACCAATATTATCAAAGAGCCAACACGTGTAACTAACACTACTAGTACATTGTTAGATCCTATCGCCTATCCAGATAAAATGTCTTGATTCAGGTGTTTTTGAAACACCTGCTCATATAAGTGACCATTACGGTACATATGCATTTTTAAAAAGTAATTTCTGTGTAAACAAACCTTTCAAACGAAGAGTTTGGAATTATAAGCGAGCTGATTTTAATACATTGAATAACCTAATTTTATCGACGGACTGGTCAATATTACTTAACGGCTCTGAAAATTCTGCTGCAAATACTTTTAATACAAAATTAATCGAGTTGGTAAAATTATGTATCCCAAATAGTCTTGTCACAATCCGGCCAAAAGATAAGCCATGGTACAACTCTGAGATTCGACATATTTCACGTAAACGTGACAAACAAAAAGTAATGGCTCTCAGCTCAGGTAATATATCTGATTGGCAAAATTATAAAAAAACTCAGAAATAAGGTAAATAACATGAAAAAACATGCTAAAGAACTATTTTATAATAATCTTGAATACTCAATATGTGAAATGCACTCATCTAATCCACGCAATTATTGGAAAACTATCAAAATGCTAATTAAGGAAAATTCTAAAAGTTGTGACATAGTACCACCACTCATTAACACTAATAATTTGTATTCTGTGTCTGATGTGGATAAAGCTAATACTTTAAATGACTATTTCATATCAATTTCATCAATTGATGATTCTCATGTAAGTCTACCAGCATTTAGGTCAAAAACTAACACCATGTTAAGTGACTTTAATATCACGGAAACAGAAATAACTGATATTTTAACCATTTTAGCTTTAAATAAAGCCACTGGACCTGATGAAATTAGTCACCGTATGTTAAAGGAAACTTCTAAAACGATTTGTCGTCCCCTTTCTATATTGTTCAATCGGTCAATTCAAGAAAAGGAATATCCAAATGCTTGGAAATTAGCCAATGTAATGTCTCTGTTTATAAATGGAGCAAAAGACTAATTATAGACACAAGAAAAGTTGTAAAATTTCTTGTTAAAGCTTATCTTTTTAGAAGAAGTGTGTTATATAACTCGTAACTGTAAACATGTGGTGCAATTATTGAACTAAACTGACACTATTTATCGCAATATATATAATATTTATGAATGAACCCTTTGTAACTTTAATTGTATTGTAAATTGTACATTTTGAGCTCATAACAGTATTTTCTATTATGTTTAACCATGTTGACTACTTGTAAACTATAATTATAAGGTGACTTATAGGTCCGTTGGGCCGGGTGTTTCTCTATGCATTTGTATTAAATGTTTGTTATTTGCATATACACATGTCACTATAATAAAATATTTACTTACTATAGACCAATTTCCCTTATCAGCTGTGTGGGGAAGGTAATGGAGCGCGTTGTATTTAAACATATTTATAATTATTTACATACAAACAATCTACTATATGAAAAGCAATCTGGTTTCTTACCCGGTCATTCCACCGTTTATCAACTAATTGACATTTACAATCAAATATGTAAAGCTATTGATGAAAAAAAGTCTACATGCATGGTATTTTGTGATATTGCAAAGGCATTCGATCGTGTGTGGCATAAAGGTTTAATTGTCAAACTTCGTCAACACGGAATATTAGCCAATCTAATTAAATGGATAACTAACTATTTGACAAATCGAAATCAAAGGGTCTTTGTCCAATCTTCCTTTTCAGAAATAAAATACTTAAATTCCGGTGTACCACAAGGTTCTGTTCTAGGACCGCTATTGTTTTTAATTTATGTAAATGATATTGCTGATTCTTTAATTAGCACAACTAGACTTTTTGCTGACGATAGCTCTCTTACAGTATCTACATCGGACACTGAATACATGGAAACTGTAATTAACAACGATTTGCGAAAGATCTCGATTTGAGCAAAACAGTGGCTAGTCAATTTCAATCCGTCTAAAACGGAAGTTATGTTCTGTTCTGTGATAGAGAGACAAATGCCAGCTTTACTTTTTAATAATACACAACTTACATACGTTGACCACCATAAACATCTTGGAATAACATTTAGTAATGATGTGACCTATTTCAAATATCGTATCTTCAGCTTCCAAAGTTCTCGGTTCAATGAGATTGATGAAATTTAATTTGAAACGCAAAACTCTAAACCAAATATATATATCTTATCTTCGACCTATATTAGAATATGCATCAATAGTATGGGATAATTGTTCTATTTATGAAAAGCATACTCTTGAAAAAATACAATATGAAGCCGCAAGAATCGTAACGGGTCTCACACGTTCTGTATCTATAGAAAAGTTATTAAATGAAATTGGCTGGGTTTCTTTGGAAGATAGGAGAAAAATACAAAACTTATTTTACTTTATAAAGAAAAAAATGGAAACTTACCTAGCTATTTGAACGAAATATTTCCTTCAGCTATATCCGATTCAAACCCTTATAATTTAAGAAATAACTCCAATTTTGTAACATTATCCAGACGTACAGAATTGTACTCGAGTCAATTATTCCTTCCGCACTTAAACTATGGAATGAACTTGATATATGTATTCGTGAGTCACCTTCACTTTTAACCTTCAAAAGCAAACTGAAAGAGCATTTTAAATCTCAATTTGTACCCAAGTTCTTTTTGTACGGCGAAAGATACCTAGCAGTTCAACATTCCCGTTTAAGAAACAATTGCAGTAACTTAAACGCTGATTTATATATTAACCATCTAAGGGATAATCCGATTTGTATTTGTGGAAATGAATTTGAAGATGCAGAGCATTTTATTTTCCGATGTAACCGTTTTAGGAATGAAAGGCATCAGCTTTTTACCAATACTCGTGAATTTCACCCCTTAAGTACACGAAAATTGCTGTTCGGCAATTCAGATGTCTCTAACGATCAAAATCAATTTATTTTTCAAGAATTTCAAAAATATATCAAAAACACTCAACGTTTTCAAATCGAGTAATTTATTAGAAAAGTTTGTTACACGTAGCTGTCGGTGCTTTAATTCGAACAATATGTTGGGCGAGTGTAGGGTTTCAATAGAGATGGGCGGCAGGGCAGGATTATCAGTCGGGGGTTTTCCCCCTCCATTTTTTCACCTTTTTGTGTTATTTCTTTCTAAAGTTTCTATTATTATTTTTTTTTTCAAATTCACCCATATAACAAATGTTATTATATTTCATTCCGGTATACATAATATATCAATATTGAAGGTATGGAGAGAACTGTAACTAATGTTGTAATAACTTGTAGTTCAATCCATTTGCGTATGTTATATATAAATATGTATTATCATATGATGTTCATTCTCTGTAACATAAGTTATAAAATATGTTTAAACTAATGCATGTGTAAAAACAAAATGATGATTCCACCAACCAATATTACGTAATCACTGTTTATTCCACATCAGTCAGTTTAAATGGTCAGTACCGGGTATGGCCCCCATTTCTCCTGATCACTTTCTAAAGCCGTGAACGCATTGAACGACAAAGATTCCTATAAACTCGACGTGGAATGCGTCCCCACTCATAAATCAGTGCATTCGTTAACTCCTGGACGTTTGTTGGAGGGTTGGGACGTTGACGCACCCGACGTCCTAACTCATCCCAGAGATGCTCTATAGGGTAACAGTCAGGTGATAAAGCCGGCCAAGGCAACACAGGAATGTTGTTATTGTTCAGTACGTTCATTGACAGCCTGACTCGATGCGGTGGGGCGTTATCTTGCATGAACGTAAGTCCGTTACGTTGCTGGAATATCGGCAGGACCCCGGGCGTGATAATCTGATTGATATAGCTTTGTGCGTTCAAATTGCCATTGCAAAATACTAGTTGTGACTTAAAATCACTCTTGATAGCGCCCCAGACCATATCGCTGCCACCACCGTAACGTTCATGCTCCACAATACAATTATCTGCAAAACGTTCATTACGTCGACGGTACACGCGTACTCTGCCATCTGCATTGAATAAATTGAATCTAGATTCATCCGAAAACAAAACCATATTCCAGTTCACATTATTAATGTGTGCACTTGCCCATTGCAGTCGTTGATGTCGATGATGTACGGTAAGTACGGGAACTATATAGCTAGCCGCCGGCACCTTATTCCGTAATAACGCAATCGTTTAGCCACTGTGCTTCGATGGATAGGGCGACCCCTTGTCCCAACGACTATATTCGCAGTTGATGTCGCCGTAATTTTACGATTACGTAAATGACGTTGACGAATGTAAACGTCCTGACGTGGCGTCGTAACTGGCATCGCCCCAGGTCGAGGACGGTCCGACACGGTACCGGTAAGATTGTATCGTTGAAGCAACCGCGAAATTGTCGATCGGTTGACGTTAAAACGTCTAGCGACTTCCGTTTGCGTAATTCCAATTTCCAAAAGTCCCAAAATCCGATTTCGGTCTGCGTTATTTAACCGTGGCATCTCTCGAATTTAAAATTATCCAACAATTTATTGAAATTATGATTTGTAGGTGTGTTACACATGTACTGAAATAAAATTTCAGTCGATTTGACCACATGGTAAATGTGCACGGGACCCACGAGGAAAACGAAGCGGACCTAGCTATTGTGATTTTACGGTATAATAGACCTGTACAACTAACTACGGTAACGATTACGGTAAGGATTACGATAAGGAATACCGACTAAAACAGAGGGGTTTTCTCAACAGGCAATACGCCTTGAATGCTCGACCTCACTATATATAGGCCAATGAAATTTATTATTGACACTACATGAACTTGTAGGGAAAAGCGGATGGTCTGCCACTACTACAAAACATCGACCGTCATATATAGCCTAAAATGTGCTGAAAATAACGTACACCACAATTCAACCAAACAACCAACCATCATTATTTTAAAATTTATTAAACTAGTTGGCATACATGATATGATGAGATGGTTTGCACAGCAATATATCATTTCTACAAACGACCAGTTATTCGCCATTTTGCATTTTCTTGATACTTTCCTTTGAAACTAATAGCACTTAATCTCGAATATACTTCATTGTTCAAGTAGTTGGTACTATTTACGCTCGGCTGCGCACGCATAGAAAGTGACTTTTCCGCTTCAATGAGGTTAACGGACTGTACGCACTGCATGCAGATCCGGTGTGTCTTAACAGAAAATGGATATACCACTGCATGAAAAGACACTGACAGTAGTGACAGTAGTGATTTCTCTTTTCCTTTTTGTTACAGCTGTCATAAATCTACTTGAAAAAGTAAACATTCTCGAAAAGAATCAAAATTACATAAAGTGTAAACAATCCGAAACCGAGGATAAATTAATTGACGTTCAATGGCGGAGCATGAGAGAAAATCTAATTTTCACAGGGATACCTGAGTCACACTTGGCATCTGGTCAGTACGAGAATTGTGAAGACAAAATCAAACAATTTATTCAGTCCGAAATGCACATAACAAAAGACATCGAGTTTGACCGTGTTCACATTGTAATTAGTTATGCTGATTTTCCTTACTGCCTTTGTTAATACATTTCTATTAACTATGTTAAAAATATATAAAAAATATAGTTTATGCTTGGATACGTGACATGAATTTATTTATACATACATGTATTTAGACGATGTACTTATGTATAAGTCTTAATAAACTGTCTGTTCTGTTCTGTTCTGTTCTGTTCACAGACTGGGTAGATATAATCGTGAACATAAATTTCCCCGACCTATAATTGCTAAATTTAACAGTTACAAGGACAAGGAGCACGTGAGACAACAAGCACCAAAAACGTTAATCGGGACACAGTTCAGAATAAAGGAGCACTACCCAATTGAAATTGAAAATAAGAGGAAATATTTGTACCAAGAGGCAAAACTAGCTCGAATGGACAAAAGAAACAATGTAAAACTAGTGCGTGATAAGCTCTTCATAAATAGAAAACAATTTATCCCAGAAACCACTAATCAACAATGCAATGTGCAACAAGTGACCGAAACAAGGCGGTATATAAAACCAGTGTATAAAAACAAAAATGGCCAGCAGCAGCATTACCAACAACAACACCAAATAAGCCAGGGTCACCATAGACAAGAACCACAACAACGTCAACAACAACAACAACAAGACCAAGAACAAGGTGAACAACGCCGCACGGAAAGACAGACATTATTGCAACAAGTACAACAAATACAACAACAACAACGACAGCAGCAGCAGCAGCATATGACAGAAATTCAAGGAACACAAAATCGCACGTTACCAGAACACAACCATTCATGGTCGGTATCAAAGGACAAAATCCACCAAACTCCAAGAGGTAACGCAATACCTACATGGAACATGTTTTCGCCGTTAATAGAAGGCAGCACAGAAACACCAGCTACGTCAACACCCATAAATGGAAAGAAGAAGGCTACTTCACCCGTGAATAACAGTGTTTCACCTAAAAAAAACAAAAGGAAGATAACAACAATAGTGTTTTCCTTCCAAATAACCAAAACGAAAAAACAACAAGACTTACAGTTAGCGAAGTCGCGATTTCGATGCCAGTACCTTTAAACGGGACACTAACCTTAAAAGCTGATTGCGCTACGCTCATAAATGGACCTATTATACATACCGGCACGAGCGCTAGCAGTATAATTGACACTGAAATGTCGGTCATCTCGCCAAATGTAAGTCAGGAGTAGGGGTCCGTGGGAGACGACTATTGTTCATCAAACAAAGGCCATTGTATTACTGTCGTAGCAAAACCGACCGATACAAGTGTTATAAACAGCACGGGACATTATGCTTTTGATAATCCCCATTCAAATAAGAGTGATCTTTCCCCGAGACTAGACACTACTTTTAATTTAAAATTGTTATCGTTAAATGTGTGTGGACTTGTATCGAAAATGAGATGCCCTGATTTTTTAGAACTGATAAAACGATATGACATAATTGGCATACAGGAAAGTAAAACAGATGATATAGATACGATAGAAATTCCTGGTTATGACATATTTTTTAATAATAGAAGCCGTATTTCTAAACGTAGATCGGGTGGAATTGTGTTAATTGTTAAACATGATATACTTCCATTTGTTAAGATTGACCATTCTAAAACTAGCAAATTTGTTCTATGGTTTACAATCTCAAAACATATTTATTCAAGTCAAAATAATGAAGATATTAAATGTGGCATCATTTATATACCACCAAATGGCTCGCGATTTGTAAATGATGACCCTTTTATTGAACTCCAAGAGGAAATATTAAGATATTGCACTGACTCTAGTAATATACTTTTATTTGGAGATTTTAACTCAAGAACAGGGAGCCTGTGTGACTTTACAAAAGTTGATAAGCATATTTCCGATTTATATGGTCTTGAGATTATACAAGATGAAAGTGATAAGGCCTTTGGCTGTTTTGAAAAATCAATGCTTCCACTTATTAGAAATAATTTAGACAAAACACTGAATTCATTTGGTTACAAACTGTTAGATTTGTGTAAAAATAATAATTTGTTTATTTTAAATGGTAGGTATGGAAATGAAGCTATTGAACCAAAGTTTACCTGTAAAAATAAAAGCACTATTGACTATTTTATATCAACCTCGTGTGTTATAGAGAATGTTTGTGATTTTGAAGTACTAGATTTTTCCTCATTATACTCTGATGTACACTGTCCCGTCTCTATTTCACTGCACAATTGTAAAGACACCAGTCGTATAAGAGATAACTGTGTAAACAATGAACCGGTTTTGAAAAAGCCTAAGATATGGGACTTTGACAAACCTGAACAATTTATTGAACATTTTGATATAATATGTGTATCGGAGATTGAGACAAACGTTAATAGAATGATCGACAAGAACGCTATAACAAAACATGATATCAATGAAATTGTAAATAGTATAAGTCAACTTTTTGAAACGTGTTCTGAAAAAGCATTTGGTTATTCAACTTATTCTAAAGAATTTAAACAGAACAATGAATATAAAACCCCTTGGTTTGATCGATTGCAAGAAACCTGTATCATAAAACGAGAAATCTATATAATAAATACAAAACAGAGTATTATAAAACTTTACTGAAAACAGTTAGTAAACAATATAAAAATACATTATCTCTAAGTTATAGATGCTTCAGGAACGATACAATCGTAGCAAATAGACCTGTACAACTAACTACGGTAACGATTACGGTAAGGATTACGATAAGGAATACCGACTAAAACAGAGGGGTTTTCTCAACAGGCAATACGCCTTGAATGCTCGACCTCACTATATATAGGCCAATGAAATTTATTATTGACACTACATGAACTTGTAGGGAAAAGCGGATGGTCTGCCACTACTACAAAACATCGACCGTCATATATAGCCTAAAATGTGCTGAAAATAACGTACACCACAATTCAACCAAACAACCAACCATCATTATTTTAGAATTTATTAAACTAGTTGGCATACATGATATGATGAGATGGTTTGCACAGCAATATATCATTTCTACAAACGACCAGTTATTCGCCATTTTGCATTTTCTTGATACTTTCCTTTGAAACTAATAGCACTTAATCTCGAATATACTTCATTGTTCAAGTAGTTGGTACTATTTACGCTCGGCTGCGCACGCATAGAAAGTGACTTTTCCGCTTCAATGAGGTTAACGGACTGTACGCACTGCATGCAGATCCGGTGTGTCTTAACAGAAAATGGATATACCACTGCATGAAAAGACACTGACAGTAGTGACAGTAGTGATTTCTCTTTTCCTTTTTGTTACAGCTGTCATAAATCTACTTGAAAAAGTAAACATTCTCGAAAAGAATCAAAATTACATAAAGTGTAAACAATCCGAAACCGAGGATAAATTAATTGACGTTCAATGGCGGAGCATGAGAGAAAATCTAATTTTCACAGGGATACCTGAGTCACACTTGGCATCTGGTCAGTACGAGAATTGTGAAGACAAAATCAAACAATTTATTCAGTCCGAAATGCACATAACAAAAGACATCGAGTTTGACCGTGTTCACATTGTAATTAGTTATGCTGATTTTCCTTACTGCCTTTGTTAATACATTTCTATTAACTATGTTAAAAATATATAAAAAATATAGTTTATGCTTGGATACGTGACATGAATTTATTTATACATACATGTATTTAGACGATGTACTTATGTATAAGTCTTAATAAACTGTCTGTTCTGTTCTGTTCTGTTCTGTTCACAGACTGGGTAGATATAATCGTGAACATAAATTTCCCCGACCTATAATTGCTAAATTTAACAGTTACAAGGACAAGGAGCACGTGAGACAACAAGCACCAAAAACGTTAATCGGGACACAGTTCAGAATAAAGGAGCACTACCCAATTGAAATTGAAAATAAGAGGAAATATTTGTACCAAGAGGCAAAACTAGCTCGAATGGACAAAAGAAACAATGTAAAACTAGTGCGTGATAAGCTCTTCATAAATAGAAAACAATTTATCCCAGAAACCACTAATCAACAATGCAATGTGCAACAAGTGACCGAAACAAGGCGGTATATAAAACCAGTGTATAAAAACAAAAATGGCCAGCAGCAGCATTACCAACAACAACACCAAATAAGCCAGGGTCACCATAGACAAGAACCACAACAACGTCAACAACAACAACAACAAGACCAAGAACAAGGTGAACAACGCCGCACGGAAAGACAGACATTATTGCAACAAGTACAACAAATACAACAACAACAACGACAGCAGCAGCAGCAGCATATGACAGAAATTCAAGGAACACAAAATCGCACGTTACCAGAACACAACCATTCATGGTCGGTATCAAAGGACAAAATCCACCAAACTCCAAGAGGTAACGCAATACCTACATGGAACATGTTTTCGCCGTTAATAGAAGGCAGCACAGAAACACCAGCTACGTCAACACCCATAAATGGAAAGAAGAAGGCTACTTCACCCGTGAATAACAGTGTTTCACCTAAAAAAAACAAAAGGAAGATAACAACAATAGTGTTTTCCTTCCAAATAACCAAAACGAAAAAACAACAAGACTTACAGTTAGCGAAGTCGCGATTTCGATGCCAGTACCTTTAAACGGGACACTAACCTTAAAAGCTGATTGCGCTACGCTCATAAATGGACCTATTATACATACCGGCACGAGCGCTAGCAGTATAATTGACACTGAAATGTCGGTCATCTCGCCAAATGTAAGTCAGGAGTAGGGGTCCGTGGGAGACGACTATTGTTCATCAAACAAAGGCCATTGTATTACTGTCGTAGCAAAACCGACCGATACAAGTGTTATAAACAGCACGGGACATTATGCTTTTGATAATCCCCATTCAAATAAGAGTGATCTTTCCCCGAGACTAGACACTACTTTTAATTTAAAATTGTTATCGTTAAATGTGTGTGGACTTGTATCGAAAATGAGATGCCCTGATTTTTTAGAACTGATAAAACGATATGACATAATTGGCATACAGGAAAGTAAAACAGATGATATAGATACGATAGAAATTCCTGGTTATGACATATTTTTTAATAATAGAAGCCGTATTTCTAAACGTAGATCGGGTGGAATTGTGTTAATTGTTAAACATGATATACTTCCATTTGTTAAGATTGACCATTCTAAAACTAGCAAATTTGTTCTATGGTTTACAATCTCAAAACATATTTATTCAAGTCAAAATAATGAAGATATTAAATGTGGCATCATTTATATACCACCAAATGGCTCGCGATTTGTAAATGATGACCCTTTTATTGAACTCCAAGAGGAAATATTAAGATATTGCACTGACTCTAGTAATATACTTTTATTTGGAGATTTTAACTCAAGAACAGGGAGCCTGTGTGACTTTACAAAAGTTGATAAGCATATTTCCGATTTATATGGTCTTGAGATTATACAAGATGAAAGTGATAAGGCCTTTGGCTGTTTTGAAAAATCAATGCTTCCACTTATTAGAAATAATTTAGACAAAACACTGAATTCATTTGGTTACAAACTGTTAGATTTGTGTAAAAATAATAATTTGTTTATTTTAAATGGTAGGTATGGAAATGAAGCTATTGAACCAAAGTTTACCTGTAAAAATAAAAGCACTATTGACTATTTTATATCAACCTCGTGTGTTATAGAGAATGTTTGTGATTTTGAAGTACTAGATTTTTCCTCATTATACTCTGATGTACACTGTCCCGTCTCTATTTCACTGCACAATTGTAAAGACACCAGTCGTATAAGAGATAACTGTGTAAACAATGAACCGGTTTTGAAAAAGCCTAAGATATGGGACTTTGACAAACCTGAACAATTTATTGAACATTTTGATATAATATGTGTATCGGAGATTGAGACAAACGTTAATAGAATGATCGACAAGAACGCTATAACAAAACATGATATCAATGAAATTGTAAATAGTATAAGTCAACTTTTTGAAACGTGTTCTGAAAAAGCATTTGGTTATTCAACTTATTCTAAAGAATTTAAACAGAACAATGAATATAAAACCCCTTGGTTTGATCGATTGCAAGAAACCTGTATCATAAAACGAGAAATCTATATAATAAATACAAAACAGAGTATTATAAAACTTTACTGAAAACAGTTAGTAAACAATATAAAAATACATTATCTCTAAGTTATAGATGCTTCAGGAACGATACAATCGTAGCAATTAGGGGCTTAAAAAGATCTGACCCTAAGCAATTTTGGAAAGTGATAAAATCAAAGGTCAAGAAAACAAACGTCTCAGCGCCGATTGACGACTTATATACATTTTTTAAAGACTCAAACAGAAGAGTGGATCCTCCAGTCACTATGACTCCAATGGAATGTAGAGAAGATTACCTCTTACCTAGCCAAAATCTTAACGCAAGTAACACTAATGCCAATTATACTAAACAAACTTACATTGATCCCCAACTTGCATATGACCATAATATAAATTCACCTCAATATCAAGAAATAAATGAAGAGATCAATCAGCCTATAACTGAAGATGAACTAAGGTCAGCTGTGCGAGACCTGCGTAATAGCAAATCCTCGGGACTTGATAACATAGTAAATGTACAGTTAAAAGTCACAATAAATATAATGTTACCTATATATGTAAAACTGTTTAATTGCATCTTTGATAATGGAATTATTCCAGAAAACTGGACCATTGGCATTATCAAACCAATTTTTAAAAATAAAGGCGACCCTAAATTGCCAGAAAATTATAGACCTATTACACTTCTAAACTGCTTTGGGAAATTATTTACGTCCATTTTAAATTCAAGACTTAATAAATATGCAGAAAAATATAACATTATTAAATCATCGCAGGCAGGATTTAGGAAACATCACTCCACGATAGATAAATTATTTATTATAAACTGTCTTCTAGATATTTTTAAATCAAGTAAGAAAAAAATGTATTGCTGTTTTATTGACTTTAAGCAGGCATTTGACACAGTATGGAGAGAAGGTCTATGGATAAAACTTTTAAATGAAGGAATCAATGGGAAATGTTTTAATCTCATTCGTAACATGTATGCTGAAATAAAATCTAAAGTAATGACCAGTGAAGGTAACACTGAATTTTTTGAATGTTATAATGGAGTTCGTCAAGGCGAAAACTTATCCCCTTTTCTATTTTCCATATTTGTAAACGATCTTGAGGCATATCTGAGCGCTAAAGTAAATGGGATTAGTTGTAAGGCCAGAAACGATGACTTTTATATATATTTGCAACTGTTTGTACTTCTTTATGCTGATGATACTGTGCTGTTTAGTGATGATGAAAAGGATTTACAAAACGCCCTAAATGCCTTCGACACATATTGTACTAAATGGAACCTAACGGTTAATATTTTGAAAACTAAAGTAGTTATTTTCAGTCAAGGAAAACCTAAAAAGAATGTCAAGTTTATTTTTCGGAATAAAGAAATAGAAATTGTCAAGGAATATAAATATCTAGGATTGTTTTTGGCCCGGAGTGGGGCATATACAGTTGCAAAAAAACATATCGCAGAACAAGGAAATAAAGCTCTGTTTGCACTTCTAAAGCGAATAAGATTTCTAAATTTGCCTGTTGATATACAAATAGAGCTATTTGATAAAATGGTAAAACCAGTCTTACTATATGGATCCGAATTATGGGGTTTCGGTAATATTGATATTATTGAACGAGTACAACTTAAATTCTATAAATATGCATTCAGTTTAAAAAGTTCAACACCCTCCTCAATATTATATGGAGAACTAGGTGTAATGCCTCTACATGTCGAGATCCAAACTCGAACTGTTTCTTTCTGGACAAAATTAATTGAAAATAATGAAAATGAAAAACTGTCCACTTTGTTATACTCGGTCATGTTTGTACTTTATGATACTAAACAAATACAGTCCACGTGGATTGATAATGTTAAACACTTAATTTGCTCGTCAGGTTATTCAGGTGTCTGGAACTCGCAAACATTTATAAATGCTAAATGGCTGGTTAAGTCATTAAATCAAAAATTCAAAGACGTTTTTATACAAAAATGGCTATCAACCGTTAATATATCATCATCTAGCAGTATCTATAGAATCTTTAAAAATTGTTTTCAAAAAAGCAATTACTTATCTATTCTTTCTACATATTTTTCCAGGCAAGTTTTGAAATTTCGCACAAGAAATCATAGACTACCTATCGAAACAGGTAGATGGCATAGTAAACCCCTCAACGAAAGACTCTGTATGCTATGTGATTCTCAAGAAGTAGGAGATGAATACCATTATCTGCTTGTTTGTAAACACTTTAAAGAAGAAAGAAAAACACATATACATTCATACTATTTTAAACGGCCAAATATAATTAAATTCGAGGAAGTGATGAATACAAATAATGAACAAAAACTTAAGAAGTTAAGTGTGTTTATAGATATTGTCTTGAAAAGTGTAAAAACCTAGATATAATACGACGGTGTTGAAGTTACAAATTATGCCAAGAGTAACCACAATATTATACGTTTGTCGCTAAAGTACAAATACTTGGTAATTGGTAGCTACTGATGTAAACTTTTATAATTATGTATATGCTGAATGATTGAATTATTATGTTACACTATAGCTCTTTTCTCGTTGTCTGATATGTAAACTAACATATTATTATTTTAAGAATAACAACAATGTAGAAGATATACTTACCAACAAAGTAATAAGTATCGAGGTATCCATATGTGTCAATGATCGTTATTTCAATTTAAATGAAATATGTTAAATTGCCCATTCCAGTTTCATTTATCCAAAGATGTTCTGAATTACCCACTTAATGCGGTTATGAATAATTCAACTTTGTGATGACCTATCAAATAGACATTGTCAGTGTGTGCAAGTAATTGATAAGCAAGCTGCATGCCATTTTAAAGATATTTATTTATACTCGACACATGACTATGGATAATTGAAACTGGCATACACGAGGCAAAAGGGAATGCTCCAAATGAATATTGTAAAGATGTATGATTTAATTATAGTTTACGATTTGATGTAATTCAAATGAATATTGTAGGAGTTATTTGTATGTGTTCGCATGCTATAGAAAATATCATATCCTTGTTGTTCGACGTCTATTTACAACAAAATCTATAAATCATAATGTAAAAATAACGCACGATAAATGTACCTATTTCAAGGGATAAACTTAATCTGAAAGTTGTTCTCCCACTTTTTAAGCACTATATAACGGTGCTCAAATTTAGATAATATACAACTGTTAACTTATTTGGTAGTTATTTACCTGTTTTTTGTTTTTTTGTCATAAATATGAAAGTACTTATGTAACTTTATATTATCACAAACTATCATGAATTATCTCTTTATCTGTTCTGTCGCTTACTCGCCATAATGATTGTTAAATATGATGTATTTCTATATATCCATTGCTGTTTACATATGTAAATCTTGGAATAAACATTTTGAATTTGAATTTGAATTTGTTATCATTAGAATTGTTGCTCATACCATTATAGCGACGGGAAAATAATGTAAATACAACAATTATTTGGCTTTTTTTCGCTGTTTATTCGGTTCTGCCGGTATTAATTCTTTAATAATGAGCACTCATGTATTACATACATTGTAAAAGAAACTAGATGGGTGTTCCGCGGACACGTGTGTCGCCTGTCAGCGTTTTGTCAGTATAACAAGCTTTTTGGACCCGAAGAAATGAACTTGACAAACTGGCCCGACTAAGTTTTCGTGAAGAACAAAATGAGTATTTAACCCATATAATGACCTTCAGTGTGCCCTTGGCCTTTATATTTTAGTATGACCATGTCGATGTTGTCAAGACAAGTATATATTGAAAGACTGATGAAGAAATAAAAATAATTGAGAAAGTTATAGCCAACGTTAAGTTTTCGTGAAGGAAAAAAAGAGTATTTAACCCATATAATGACCTTCAGTGTGACCTTGACCTTTTTATTTTAGTATGGTCATGTCGATGTTGTCATGATGAGTATATACTGGAAGTCTGATGAAGAAATATCAAGAAATAAGAAAGTTATAACCAACGTAAAGTTTTTGTTAAGAAAATGAGTATTTAACCCATATAATGACCTTCAGTGTGACCTTGACCTTTATATTTTAATATGGTCATGTCAAGGTTGTCATGATGAGTATATATTGAAAGTTTGATGAAGACATATCAAGAAATGAGAAAGTTATAGCCAAAGTTAAGTTTTCGTGACGGACTGACGGGCAGACTGACGGACGGACTGACGGACGACAAAGTGATCCCCATGTATCGCATTTTTCTTCGAAAAGGCGACACAAAACTAACCTTCAATAGTGGCGGCCTCATCCATTTCGATGTTATGGTTAACTGATAAATTTGATTGTTCTAGTGAGCATTCAAGGCGATAAGCGCACGCGCTGCACGATCTTTCAGTTTTTCAAAACCCTGTTTCAGTTTTTCAAAACCCCACAGGGTTTTGTATCAAAAGTCAGATATTGAAATAAAAGGTAGTACAATTTGAGTTTTCATTACTACCATAGGTTTAAATACATTTATGGGTGCAAAATAATCAACAGTTAGGAGTATGTAAAGCAATTTATTTGCACTATTCAAATGTGTAAAAAGTTAAAAAAAAATAACAAAATGCCGTGACTTAAAAAAAAGAGAGCAACATTGCCGTTTGACTCTTTAAAGTTATCCTGGTGTGTTACCTATGATAGCACAAATTGCTGTCCCGCAATGAATATTCTTGTAAATAATGTGTAGTTTTAGTTTCATTCATTATATTTGGATCATCTAGAATAGGAATTATCAATATTTTCCACACCACAAAAACACACATTAAGAATTGACACTTTCTCACTTTATAATTCGAGCTCCCAGTGGGATTCGAACCCGCAGGAGTGAGAGGCGAGACAGTTTTAGACGCAGCGTCTTCACTATCCCGGCTACGGCGGCAATTTTAGGTGATACAAGTGTATTTATCATGAACTAAGGCGGTTTCAGGGATAACGCGGAACCAGCACCCTCACCCTCTAAAATCCCACAAGTATACCATATACATGCTGGATTACCTGGGGCGCGCGCCATTTCTACTGTTAGTCATCATTGGATTTAACATAAAATTATTCTGGAAAAATACAACTCACTAAACGTTATGTAGAAAAAAAAATTATTTCGAAGGATCCTCCGCTGCCCCCGCCTCCGCCCCTCCGACACACAAATACTCAAACCAAAATCTTGGATCTGCATCGTTTTAGTGATCAATTATTCAGGCAAGCCCTTTAAAACTCTAGCCGTGTCTGGCTGGTTGTATCAAAGACTGTATTAAGAAAAAATAGTTTGACAGGTCGATATGACGTATATATATATATATATATAGATGGGGAAAAAACATTTATACAGAGCTACAATTTATAAAAACCCAAGCGCTTTCGGCTTTACGCCTTCATCAGGGGTACACAAACACGAAAATAACAAATACGAAACAAAAAAACACTAAAATACACGGCAGTTTAAATAAAACTCTTTAAAAGAAAAACTTATCGTTTGGCAGTGTTGTAGAAACTGGTTACTTTGAATAGCCACTCTGGAGCCAAATGTGATACTACTAAAAGAACATATCTGGTTGGATGAGGGTAAAACTGTACCCTGACATTTAGTTATGAAGAGAGAGTAAAAATGTGAAAACGATAACACAAACCATACCTCAAAACCTAAAATCTAAAATCGATACTCATTGTTTTTATTAGCTTTGGAGTTGCTTTATACTTTATCCTGCAGTATCGATTTTAGATGTTAGGTTTTGAGGTAGGGTTTGTGTTATCGATTTCACATGTTTACTCTCTCTTCATAACTAAATGTCAGGGTACAGTTTTACCCTCATCCAACCAGATATGTTCTATTATTAGTATCACATTTGGCGGCTCCAGAGTGTCTGTTCAAAGTAACCAGTTTCTACAACACTGCCAAACGAAGTTGTTTTTTTAAAGAGTTTTATTTAAACTGAAGTGTATTTTAGTGTTTTTTTGTTTCGTATTTGTTATTTTCGTATTTGTGTAACTCTGATGAAGGCGTAAAGCCGAAAGCGCTTGGGTTTTTATAAACTGTAGCTCTGTATAAATGTTTTTTTCCCCATCTATTAATTTGTTCCAACATTTTCGTATCCCCTCGGGGATCCAGTGCTTTTTAAAAGGTATTTTGTAGATGTATGTATTTTCTCACCCTTATATCTATATAAGCTAGGCGCCCTGCCGTAGTTCGTCCGAAGGTTGTCTGTCCTTGGTAGTTCACAAATATTTCTCCCCATATATAATTCTGCCTTGTGAACGTGAATCTCTTACGAGATCCCAATTTCGAAAGTTGCCGTAGTGAGTTCAAATTCTCTCCCTTTATTATATATACCTGAATTCACAGTATCCCCAGATCCGGCACCTTTCATTGTCACTGTCTCAATATAGCTGTGTGTGGTTGAACGCTTAACTGTGGCCCACTCATATGAGCTATAATTGTATGTATGTATGTGTCTATATGTTAATTGTGCCTCCAGACGAGTGTGTTATGATGTAGAGATACAGTTTATCAACGTGTGTTGCAGCTACCTTTTTTAAGGAGTGAATATATACGCTTGAATTCTGTGTATCTCGTCATAGCTAGGCGCCCTGCCGTAGTTCGTCCGAAGGTTGTCTGTCCTTGGTAGTTCACAAATATTTCTCCCCATATATAATTCTGCCTTGTGAACGTGAATCTCTTACGAGATCCCAATTTCGAAAGTTGCCGTAGTGAGTTCAAATTCTCTCCCTTTATTATATATACCTGAATTCACAGTATCCCCAGATCCGGCACCTTTCATTGTCACTGTCTCAATATAGCTGTGTGTGGTTGAACGCTTAAATGTGGCCCACTCATATGAGCTATAATTGTATGTATGTATGTGTCTATATGTTAATTGTGCCTCCAGACGAGTGTGTTATGATGTAGAGATACAGTTTATCAACGTGTGTTGCAGCTACATTTTTTAAGGAGTGAATATATACGCTTGATTTCTGTGTATCTCGTCATAGCTAGGCGCCCTGCCGTAGTTCGTCCGAAGGTTGTCTGTCCTTGGTAGTTCACAAATATTTCTCCCCATATATATATATATATATATATATATATATATTCACAGAAATATAAATCGACAGAAAAATAAATAATACGTATTTTTTAATTTGATTTTTATTGGCTTTTTTCTACACAAAGCCCTGTGAGCCTACTAAAACCCAGGTTGTTATACAACTTTGAGATCAGCCCCCAACAGTTTCTCGTGCTTAGAATTTAGTCTGAAGTCATAGTCGTTATCGTAGTTAGTTGTACATGTCTATTAGGGGCTTAAAAAGATCTGACCCTAAGCAATTTTGGAAAGTGATAAAATCAAAGGTCAAGAAAAACAAACGTCTCAGCGCCGATGACGACTTATATACATTTTTTTAAAGACTCAAACAGAAGAGTGGATCCTCCAGTCACTATGACTCCAATGGAATGTAGAGAAGATTTACCTCTTACCTAGCCAAAAATCTTAACGCAAGTAACACTAATTGCCAATATACTAAACAAACTTACATTGATCCCCAACTTGCATATGACCATAATATAAATTCACCTCAATATCAAGAAATAAATGAAGAAGATCAATCAGCCTATAACTGAAGATGAACTAAGGTCAGCTGTGCGAGACCTGCGTAATAGCAAAATCCTCGTGACTTGATAACATAGTAAATGTACATGTTAAAAGTCACAATAAATATAAGTGTTACCTATATATGTAAAACTGTTTAATTGCATCTTTGATAATGGAAATTATTCCAGAAAACTGGACCATTGGCATTATCAAAACCAATTTTTAAAAATAAGGCGACCCTAAATTGCCAGAAAGTTATAGACCTATTTACACTTCTAAAACTGCTTTGGGAAATTATTTACGTCCATTTTAAATTCAGACTTAATAAATATGCAGAAAAATATAACATTATTAAATCATCGCAGGCAGGATTTAGGAAACATCACTCCACGATGAGATAAATTATTTATTATAAACTGTCTTCTAGATATTTTTAAATCAAGTAAGAAAAAAAATGTATTGCTGTTTTATTGACCTTTAAGCAAGGCATTTGACACAGTATGGAGAAAGGTCTATGGATAAAACTTTTAATTGAAGGAATCAATGGGAAATGTTTTAATCTCATTCGTAACATGTATGCTGAAATAAATCTAAAGTAATGACCAGTGAAGGTAACACTGAATTTTTGAATGTTATAATGGAGTTCGTCAAGGCGAAAAACTTATCCCTTTTCTATTTTCCATATTTGTAAACGATCTTGAGGCATATCTGAGCGCTAAAGTAAATGGGATTAGTTGTAAGGCCCAGAAACGATGACTCTTTGATATATATTTGCAAACTGTTTGTACTTCTTTATGCTGATGATACTGTGCTGTTTAGTGATGATGAAAAAGGATTTACAAAACGCCCTAAATGCCTTCGACACATATTGTACTAAATGGAACCTAACGGTTAATATTTTGAAAAACTAAAGTAGTTATTTTCAGTCAAGGAAAACCTAAAAGAATGTCAAGTTTATTTTTTCGGAATAAAGAAATAGAAATCTGTCAAGGAATATAAAATATCTAGGATTGTTTTTGGCCCGGAGTGGGCATATACAGTTGCAAAAAAAACATATCGCAGAACAAGGAAATAAAGCTCTGTTTGCACTTCTAAAAGCGAATAAGATTTCTAAAATTTGCCTGTTGATATACAAATAGAGCTATTTGATAAAATGGTAAAACCAGTCTTACTATATGGATCCGAATTATGGGTTTCGGTAATATTGATATTATTGAACGAGTACAACTTAAATTCTATAAATATGCAATTCAGTTTAAAAAGTTCAACACCCTCCTCAATATTATATGGAGAACTAGGTGTAATCAGCCTCTACATGTCGAGATCCAAACTCGAACCTGTTTCTTTCGTGGACAAAATTAATTGAAAATAATGAAAATGAAAAACTGTCCACTTTGTTTATACTCGGTCATGTTTGTACTTTTATGATACTAAACAAATACAGTCCACGTGATTTGATAATGTTAAACACTTAATTTGCTCGTCAGGTTATTCAGGTGTCTGGAACTCGCAAACATTTATAAATGCTAAATGGCTGTTAAGTCATTAAATCAAAAATTCAAAGACGTTTTTTATACATAAATGGCTATCAACCGTGGGTAATATATCATCATCGTAGCAGTATCTATAGAATCTTTAAAAATTGTTTTCAAAAAAGCAATTACTTATCTATTCTTTCTACATATTTTTCCAGGCGAAGTTTTGAATTTCGCACAAGAAATCATAGACTACCTATCGAAACAGGTAGATGGCATAGTAAACCCCTCAACGAAAGACTCCTGTATGCTATGTGATTCTCAAGAAGTATGGAGATGAATACCATTATCTGCTTGTTTGTAAACACTTAGAAGGAAGAAAGAAAAACACATATACATTCATACTATTTTAAACGGCCAAATATAATTAAATTCGAGGAAGTGATGGAATACAAATAATGAACAAAAAACTTAAGAAGTAAAGTGTGTTTATAGATATATGTCTTGAAAAGTGTAAAAAACCTAGATATAATACGACGGTGTTGAAGTTACAAATTATGCCAAGAGTAACCGACAAGTATTATACGTTGTCGCTAAAGGTACAATACTGGTAATTGGTAGCTCTGATGTATAACTTTTATAATTATGTATATGCTTCGAATGATTGAATTATTATGTTACACTATAGCTCTTTTCTCGTTGTTGATATGTGTAAACTAAACATATTATTATTTTAAGAATAACAACAATGTAGAAGATACTTACCAACAAAGTAATAAGTATCGAGGTATCCATTATTGTGTCACTGATCGTTATTTCAATTTAAATGAATATGTTAAATTTGCCCATTCCAGTTTCGATTTATCCAAAGATGTTCCTGAATTACCCACTTAATTGCGGTTTATGAATAATTCAACTTTGTGATGACCTATCAAATAGACATTGTCAGTGTGTGCAAGTAATTGATAAGCAAGCTGCAATGCCATTTTAAAGATATTTATTTATACTCGACACATGACTATGGATAATTGAAATGGCATACACGAGGCAAAAAAGGGAATGCTCCAAATGAATATTGTAAAGGATGTATGATTTAATTAGTAGTTTACGATTTTGATGTAATTCAAATGAATATGATTGTAGGAGTTATTTGTATGTGTTCGCATGCTATAGAAATATCATATCCTTGTTGTTCGACGTCTATTTACAGACAAAAGTCTATAATCATAATTGTAAAAATCAAAGCACGATAGAATGTACCTATTTCAAGGGATAAACTTAATCTGAAAGCTTGTTCTCCCACTTGTTTAAGCACTATATAACGGTGCTCAAATTTAGATAATATACAACTGTTAACTTATTTGGTAGTTATTTACCTGTTTTTTTGTTTTTTTTGTCATAACTATGAAAGTACTTATGTAACTTTATATTATCACAAAACTATCATGAATTATCTCTTTATCTGTTCTGGTCGCTTACATCGCCATAATGATTGTTAAATATGATGTATTTCTATATATCCTATTTGCTGTTTAA
>JAWPHD010012774.1:0-73382 GCA_037043455.1 Cyrtodaria siliqua
ACAAACAGTATGTGATAGTAGTGTAACAAACAGTATGTGATAGTAGCGTAACAAACAGTATGTGAAAGTGGTGTAACAAACAGTATGTGATAGTAGCGTTATAGTAGCGTAACAAACAGTATGTGATAGTAGCGTAACAAACAGTATGTGATAGTAGCGTGACAAACAGTATGTGATAGTAGCGTAACAAACAGTATGTGATAGTAGCGTAACAAACAGTATGTGAAAGTGGCGTAACAAACAGTATGTGATAGTGGCGTAACAAACAGTATGTGATAGTAGTGTAACAAACAGTTTGTGATAGTAGCGTAACAAACAGTATGTGATAGTAGTGTAGCAAACAGTATGTGATATTAGCGTAACAAACAGTATGTGATAGTAGCGTAACAAACAGTATGTGATAGTAGTGTTTGTTGTATGTGATGGTAGTGTAACAAACAGTATGTGATAGTAGCGTAACAAACAGTATGTGAAAGTGGTGTAACAAACAGTATGTGATAGTGGCGTAACAAACAGTATGTGATAGTAGTGTAACACACAGTACGTGATAGTAGCGTAACAAACAGTATGTGAAAGTGGTGTAACAAACAGCATGTGATAGTAGCGTAATAGTAGCGTAACAAACAGTATGTGATAGTAGCGTAACAAACATTATGTGATAGTAGCGTAAAAACAGTATGTGATAGTAGCGTGACAAACAGTATGTGATAGTAGTGTTTGTTGTATGTGATGGTAGTGTAACAAACAGTATGTGATAATAGCGTAACAAACAGAATGTGAAAGTGGTGTAACAAAGAGTATGTGATAGTAGCGTAACAAACAGTATGTGATAGTAGCGTAACAAACAGTCTGTGATAGTAGCGTAACAAACAGCATGTGATAGTAGCGTAACAAACAGTATGTGATAGTAGCGTAACAAACAGTATGTGATGGTAGCGTAACAAACAGTATGTGATAGTAGCGTAACAAACAGTATGTAATGGTAGCGTAACAAACAGTATGTGATAGTAGCGTAACAAACAGTATGTGATAGTAGTGTAACAAACAGTATGTGATAGTAGCGTAACAAGCAGTATGTGACAAACAGTATGTGATAGTAGTGTAACAAACAGTATGTGATAGTAGTGTAACAAACTATATGTGATAGTAGCGTAACAAACAGTATGTGATAGTAGTGTTTGTTGTATGTGATGGTAGTGTAACAAACAGTATGTGATAGTAGCGTAACAAACAGTATGTGAAAGTGGTGTAACAAACAGTATGTGATAGTGGCGTAACAAACAGTATGTGATAGTAGTGTAACAAACAGTATGTGATAGTAGCGTAACAAACAGTATGTGAAAGTGGTGTAACAAACAGTATGTGATAGTAGCGTTATAGTAGCGTAACAAACAGTATGTGATAGTAGCGTAACAAACAGTATGTGATAGTAGCGTGACAAACAGTATGTGATAGTAGCGTAACAAACAGTATGTGATAGTAGCATAACAAACAGTATGTGAAAGTGGTGTAACAAACAGTATGTGATAGTGGCGTAACAAACAGTATGTGATAGTAGTGTAACAAACAGTTTGTGATAGTAGCGTAACAAACAGTATGTGATAGTAGTGTAGCAAACAGTATGTGATATTAGCGTAACAAACAGTATGTGATAGTAGCGTAACAAACAGTATGTGATAGTAGTGTTTGTTGTATGTGATGGTAGTGTAACAAACAGTATGTGATAGTAGCGTAACAAACAGTATGTGAAAGTGGTGTAACAAACAGTATGTGATAGTGGCGTAACAAACAGTATGTGATAGTAGTGTAACACACAGTACGTGATAGTAGCGTAACAAACAGTATGTGAAAGTGGTGTAACAAACAGCATGTGATAGTAGCGTAATAGTAGCGTAACAAACAGTATGTGATAGTAGCGTAACAAACATTATGTGATAGTAGCGTAACAAACAGTATGTGATAGTAGCGTGACAAACAGTATGTGATAGTAGCGTAACAAACAGTATGTGATAGTAGTGTAACAAACAGTATGTGATAGTAGCGTAACAAACAGTATGTGATATTAGCGTAACAAACAGTATGTGAAAGTAGTGTAACAAACAGTATGTGATAGTAGTGTTTGTTGTATGTGATGGTAGTGTAACAAACAGTATGTGATAATAGCGTAACAAACAGAATGTGAAAGTGGTGTAACAAAGAGTATGTGATAGTAGCGTAACAAAGAGTATGTGATAGTAGCGTAACAAACAGTATGTGATAGTAGCGTAACAAACAGCATGTGATAGTAGCGTAACAAACAATATGTGATAGTAGCGTAACAAACAGTATGTGATGGTAGCGTAACAAACAGTATGTGATAGTAGCGTAACAAACAGTATGTGATGGTAGCGTAACAAACAGTATGTGATAGTAGCGTAACAAACAGTATGTGATAGTAGTGTAACAAACAGTATGTGATAGTAGCGTAACAAGCAGTATGTGACAAACAGTATGTGATAGTAGTGTAACAAACAGTATGTGATAGTAGTGTAACAAACTATATGTGATAGTAGTGTAACAAACGGTATGTGATAGTAGTGTAACAAACGGTATGTGATAGTAGTGTAACAAACAGTATGTGATATAGTGTAACAAACAGTATGTGATAGTAGCGTAACAAACAGTTTGTGATAGTAGTGTAACAAACAGTAATATAGTAGTGTAACAAACAGTATGTGATAGTAGTGTAACAAACTATATGTGATAGTAGTGTAACAAACAGTATGTGATAGTAGCGTAACAAACAATATGTGATAGTAGTGTAACAAACAGTATGTGATAGTAGTGTAACAAACAGTATGTGATAGTAGTGTAACAAACAGTATGTGATAGTAGTGTAACAAACGGTATGTGATAGTAGTGTTACCAACAGTATGTGTGAGGTATGAGCACGGGCGGTAATAGCACTGTTTAAACATTATTTTTACAAACATTTCTGGGTGCAACAAGCACTGTATTTAGCTTGGTATTAGTTTAAAAATAACTATTTTTCACAAGAATCTTCACCTTTGCCCTTTTCAATTTTCTAGTTAGTAAAACTAAACCCCAGCAACCGTCTCAATCCGCCCATTCGATATATTTAAGCTAAAACCATGATTGTGTGCACGAGTTAGAGGTATTACGACGGTTATTGTTTAATCAGTCTTCTAAATTGGGTTCATATAAATACTTTGATAAACTAGCCGAATAAGGTAATGTATTTTTTCGCCGGTAACGGAGACATATGATTTTTCACACAATTTAACGGATGTTTTATTAAGAAACACAAACAAAAGCTTAACAATCTTATTATTAAGCCCGTGATGTACAGTATCATGAGACAATCTCGTTAACGTTTACCAATATGATGATTATGCCCGTGATGTACAGTTTACCAATATGATTATTATGCCCGTGATGTACAGTTTACCAATATGATTATTATGCCCGTGATGTACAGTTTACCAATATGACTATTATGCCTGTGATGTAAAGTATGACTTTCAAATTTCAGTTAAGGAAAGTAGCAATGCCACTCTGACACAAAAAAAAAAGAGGCACAAGAGGGCATGTGGACGCTCTACTGGCTAAAGCTAAAGTTCATGTATAAGCCATAACTCTGTCAAAAATCATTCAACCGGAACATGGCGACGACACGCGCATCAAAGCTTGGTACTGATCATCCATGAAATGTTTCGCTGAAATCTGGCCAGAGGTTCAGGAGAACTAGTCTGTACAAAGTTAATGTATTCAAATATTTAAAGGGTCATAACTCCGCCGAAAATCTTTCAACCGCAACACGGTAATGATATGCACAACTAAGCTTGGTACCGATCATCCCTAAACAGTTTCGTTGAAATTCGGCCAGGTGTTCAGGAGAACTAGACCAGACAATATTTGTGTACTTTTTTAATTTTAAAGGGCCATAACTCCACCAAAAATCATTCAACCGGAACACGGCGAAGATATGCACAACCAGACCTGGTCCTGATCATCCCTAAAAAGTGTCGTTGAAATCCGGTCAGGGGTTCAGGAGAACTAGTCCAGACACATTTTGTGTATTTAAACCTTTGAAGGGCCATAACTCCGCCAAACCTTTCAACCGGAACACAGTGACGATATGTACAACTAGGCTTGGCACTGATAATCCCTGCAAAGTTTCGCTGAAATCCGGCCAAATGAAGGTCCTGTCGTCTTCACGAGGCACAATACAGCTCTGTGAAATAATTCAAGGGCCACAACTCCGGTGTTTCTAATCCGATTTGGTTGGTTTTCAAATGTGTCCAAGATTTTATTGATAGTAACAATCTGGTAAAGTTTGGTAAAGATCGGATGAAAAATGAAGGCCTTGTCGTCTTAACGAGGCAAAATACAGAATTTTTAACTAAATCAAGGGTGATAACTCTGGTGTTTCTGGTCCGATGTGGCTGGCCTTCAAGTTCTTCCGAGCTTTCATTCATATCAACAACCGTGTAAAGTTTGGAAAATACCGGATGAAAATTGAAGGCCTTTCGGTTAACGATGCCAAATTATAGCATATTTCAGAAAATCAAGGGCCATAACTCCGCTACAAATGGTTCGATATGGCAGGTTTTCGAACTTGTCCGAGCTTTTATTGATATCGACAAATGAAAAATGAAGGCCCTATCGCGTTGAGGAAAAATATAGCAATTATAACTAAATCAAGGGCCATAACTCCGATGTTAGTGATCCGAAATGGCTGGTTTTCAAACTCGTCCGATCTTTCATTAATATCAACAATCTGGTAAAGTTTGAAAAAAGATTGGATGAAAAATGAAGGCCCTATCATGTTAACGATGCTAAATTATAGCATATTTCAGAAAATCAAGTGCCATAGATCCGGTGTAAAGGGTCCGATCTGGCTGGTTTTCGAACTCGTCCGAGCTTTCATTAATATCAACAATCTGGTAAAGTTTGAAAAAAGATTGGATGAAAAATGAAGGCCCTATCATGTTAACGATGCTAAATTATAGCATATTTCAGAAAATCAAGTGTCATAACTCCGGTGTAAAGGGTCCGATCTGGCTGGTTTTCGAACTCGTCCGAGCTTTCATTAATATCAACAATCTGGTAAAGTTTGAAAAATATCGGATAAAAAATGAAGGCCCTATCGCGTGAACGAGGCAACATTAAACGGACGGACGGATGGACGACGGACAACTCGCCATCCCATAAACTCTGCTGGCCTTCGGCCAGTAAAGATAAAAACCGTAATCTTATGTTTGTTTCAACTTGATATAGATAAAAATCAATTAAGAAACTGCTTCACACTTTTTTAAACCGATCGCCAATTTATATAAACGTAGTTTGTGTTTATATTTCTTAAAAAAGTGCGCATGCGCACATGACGTAATTGTTCCCCAAAGAAGTTTGTATTTACAACTCACACGCATAGTTACTCAGTAGCACAAAGTTGTTTGCATTCTGATTGATAATCAATCATAGCTTCTGAAATGTGACACATTTATAATGAAATAAAATAGTATATAAGATCTATACCATAATGTTAAAGAAACTTATCCGCCAAATAACGTCAAAATTACACTTCAAAACTGTTTATCAAAACTCTATCCATGTGTTCAGGTCATATACTAATGTATATGTGCCAATTAAAAGTAAGTTCACGGTTCGTTAACCGTTATGGAATATGCGTAAAAGGAATTATGAGTTGGTGACTCTTAATTCTACGCTCCAGTTTTGGGGTTTGACACGGCTGGTTAAAGCTGATTATATTGTGTCTAGAGAGTTTGGATTCTCAAAATATGTAAGTTATATATACCTCGTCGCCAGTAGGTTTAAAAACGATGTACATATGCTCTTGTTGGCGGGATAGCTACTTTAAGATGTGCATAAGTTGCTGATCATATATTTTAGGGACTACAAGCGAACTATGAACAAGATAATATATGTTACCTCACTTTCTAACAAATCGAATAGTTACCTCAATGAAAATATTTCCCCATACAGTGGATGGTTCATGATCATTCCAGTTGGTAAAATCTACCTTCGAGTTATCTGACCAGTAAAATTTAGTGTCGTTATTCAAATCGTTTAGACCAATCCAGAATCCGATGGTTTGATTTTGGAGAAGCGATATAATAAAAGCTGAAAATAAGAAACAAACCGGTGATAACGTACAAGCAGAACAAACCAGGTACAGTCTTTGAAGATTAACAATTGCACTCTCTATACGATTCAATTTAAATGTAAAACCTTTAGAAGATGTATAACAAACATGTGTAGCAGCGCACACCTATGCTTACTACTAACAACACAGGTCATGTGTATACTAATATTAACTCTTCCATAGAATTTAAAATGTCTATACAAATTATTCCACTGTTAATAAGTGATTCACTAAGACTTGACCAAATTAATAATAGGAGTTTATTCACTTTTTATTATACGTTAAAATCTGTATTTATTTAATATAATTACTTTTGAATGTATTGTTAGACACCATATTTATTCACGTGTATACGGAATTTTTATATCTGCTTTTGTGCATCACGAACAACTGTCAAGTTTAAGTGAATAAATAATGTGTTCTTTTCTATTCTGTTCTGGTAATATTGATAATTAGTATACTTAACTTTAGTTTTAGAACAAATACATAATAATAAGGCATATATTCACCAGCGCCATTACGTGGCCCCGCCTTAATTCCATAGCCTATATTAGCAGGATTTTATAACGGATATTTCAACAATAAAACATGTTTAAAAATATTTTTTACTGAAAAAATGCGATAACCTGTTTAAAATTACCTCTTAAATGTTATAATTTTACAATATGCAAACATGTTAAGCCGAAATTCATACCCCAGCCAACCCTATTTTTGCTCTTCGGTGGATGAGGTATGAAAGTTAATACTCGGACCACGTCATGGGACTAATTACAACTTCGGCGGTTATCAAACTTTTCCTTTCAAACTCTGCTTCTATATAATACTTATTCCCGACAGATATATTATCAAACAAAAAACAATTACCTTGTTCCAATGTGGAATGAATACTCGCAAGGTGACTGTTCAATCGTTCACAGTATGCCTTTGCTTCTGCCCAGAACATCAGATGACTGTTCATACCACCAACATAGTAACACTTGTTACCTACGATAATAGACATATTGTTGATACTCTTTGTAAATTACTTTGTTGAAATGCAAGTTTACTTGTCTTATATAGAATAACAGGTTATTCTACTGAAATCATTACCGTTTAATGGTTATTAAAGACCAGCAAATATACGTACAAAACAACATTGATTTAAAAAAGTGCAAGACGGTGTATATTTTATTTTAAATATTAGAGACGTTTCTATCATACCTTCTGTACTATTTAGTACCGAATTTGATATTCAAACATATACTCTTGATTTATATAATGAGTACTGATAAGGGAGATCCTTTGGAAGCAACACACACAACCAAGAGAATAAAGAGCAGATTGGTTGTTTTTTTCTTGGTTCTAATCACTTTCCTACAATTTAAAAAAACAACGTTTGGAAAAGTTATTAGAAATGTCATTTTGCAACGTGCTGCATTTTTTTGGTTGACCCTATTACAGCTTGTCGCTGTGCTTTCGGTGTTACAAATTGAATGGAACAAATAAAAATGTTTTTCCAGATTAGGTGCATATACGCAAGACGATAACTTATATAAGAACCAGGATATATACGCAAGACGATAACTTATATAAGAACAAGGACATATACGCAAGACGATAACTTATATGAGAACAAGGACATATACGCAAGACGATAAGTTATATAAGAACGGACATAAACGCAAGACGATAACTTATGTAAGAACAAGGACATATACGCAAGACGATAACTTATATAAGAACAAGGACATATACGCAAGACGATAACTTATATGAGAACAAGGACATATACGCAAGACGATAAGTTATATAAGAACGGACATATACGCAAGACGATAACTTATGTAAGAACAAGGACATATACGCAAGACGATAACTTATATAAGAACAAGGAATGCCAGAACCAACTTAAACTTCGCTGCGATGCGGTGTAATGGAGCCAACAATGGCGAAATGCATTTGAATATTCAAAACACCTTTGCTAGAGAAAGAGCTACATTGTTGGCCTATAACATTATTAAAACATGTTTTACCATGCTTACTACTGCTAATTTAGTCAATTACACGTAATAAAGTTGCGAAGAAGATTGATAGTTTCCTATTAAATACTTTTCGTTAGGTGAGGACATACTGTTTATAGAAAAGATGTTGGTATCCTAATGGGTACGGACTGTACACCTATCGTCGTAAAATTTGTTTTTGAATTGCTATGAAAGATATTTTATTTTGAGTATTTCATTAGATGCTTATGCAGTCATCGAAGCCTTCAGTTACACCTCTTAGTATCTAGATAATATTTTGAACATTGACAAACCTTTTCTTCTACTATGTTAACTAATCTCTATACTACAGAATTTAAACGCAACAAAGCTAATATTTCTAATAATGTCACTTCCTTTCTCGATGCACAACGGCCTTTTTGCCAATGATTGTCCCAAGGCGGTGTTCATTGAACTATACTGAGTTAAATTAAAGTCTTCTTATATACATTAGACTACACTTACGTTCTACTGTCTTTCTTCGGGCATATATACATTTAATGTGGTTAGTTCCAAGAATGCAATGTGGTTATATTTACTTGCTACCACCGGAATATCTAGTCTATCTCCTTTCACAACACTTGACTTAACTCATTTTGTACGTGCAATTAATACCGAACCGAGAGTTAACTTAACTCTTATGGGAGCTACTGTCTTCAACCGTCACACAATTAGGGCACACTTTTGACTAACAGACGGCTCATTGGGACTTAATAACTCATTTTGACTGAAGGCGATTTAATTATATACTCCCACATTTATTTCTACATTTACTTCAAAGTATGCGTTTTGTAAAGCTTTACTTGATCACACATTTCCATCTGCATATCAGACCCAGTTGTAATGTTGGCCAATTGATCAGGTTACCAATGATTATACCAATGCGTTGGCATCGCCTTTGCTTTTCTAGCATTGTGAATTACAATTTATCACATAACTTGCGGTCTGGGAGAGTGATAAAGCCATGATATACGAGGGTCATTCAATAAGTTCTGTCACTAACGCGTTTTAACAATTATGTGCTGATTGTGAGTATTGATGTTTGGTACCAAATGAAAGAAAGTTTCAATACCATTCCATTGATGGTAAAATAAATGCTGTATCTTTTGTGTGACGAAAGTTATGGAACATTTAATACACATCACTTATAAATACTGAGGCATTTTCGTCCTGAGTTTTTTCAGGTATGCTAATTGTTACTTTTTTAAATGCCTGTTTTTCTCTAAGTACTTGTCGAAGACCTTTGAAATTTCTCATACATTACCAGTTATATCTGTGCATTACAAGATTCAGAATTTAAGCATGGTAGATGAATAGGCATTATCTTAGAAATTAACATTTTAAGCTAATGTGTAAAATTAATTTAATGATAAATGGACATTAAACGGAAGGGCAATATTCTGAAATAGCGTTTTTGGATGCTCAATATTTTCACTAAACAATGTACAAAATTCTACAATAATGTGTTGAATATGAAATTTAAACACTGGAGGACTAGGATTTGTAAAAAAATATGAAAACATATTAATACTATGAGAATAATTACGACATTTAAAAGATATTATAACATTTCCGTAAACAAAATGAAGAAAATCAGTGTTATTTATGCTAAAATTAAGGGAAATGCATTCACTCATATCTGGTTTGCAGCAAGACCTTTCCGAATTCTCGACAATCATTTTCATGGATTATGGGCGAATAACAACAGATGGCGTACAAGAAAATTTAAAAGCATAGAAATATTCAAGTATTTTTTATAACGTTTTGTAACAAGGACATTTTCAGAGATGCCAGTATCCAAAAGGTGTGGTAGGGGGAGGTAATTCAGGGGGTATAAATAACCGAATTTTTTTCATTTTTGTTGTGGATTTAAGAGAGCGAACCCATTAGTACTATAAATACACTACTTTATCTCAGTGTAATATCCAGTTCAACGATATATGCCCAGTGACAGAACTTTTTGAAGCACCCTCGTATGTATCATATTGCACTAGTGAAATAAATATGCAAATGAAGGCCGAATCATCGTTACGTTCAGCTCAAGTACATCGGAATTGTCTCACATCGTGGCTATTTAATATTGAATTTATTAAACTCGTTAGATAAACTTGATATGATGATCGGCACAGCGTCACATTTGATACATTCGCTATTAAAAGGCACTCATGTAAGATCCTCTATATAAATTAAATTTCGATCAAATTTACTATTTAAATATTCTCCATTTATAGTTATCTGAAAGGCAGGTATCGTTTCATCTGATACATGAATTATCGAGTTTTGAACACATCATGATATTGCTAAGTAACCATATGTTGGTTTAAAAGGTTGCGAGAAAACAACGAGTTTGCTTATTACATTCCTTGAAATTAATGTGATAATTATATGTAACAGTGAGGTTTGCAAAATTTATTATCGTAACTCCGATCTTCTTTCCAAATATAAACGTTATTTAAGAACTCTTCTGAGACAAGGACTTTCACAAAGCTGACTTCTATGGTGACGTGATTTACAAACTCCTAGGTCATAATCACTCCATACTATCTTTGTTGAGCTTGTTAAAAGGTTTATCAAAAGGGGTTATGACCCCATCATTTTGCAACGCACTGCATGCTTGGCGGTGGACCATTTACAGTTCGCCACTATGCTTTCCTCTTTAATTTTGCGATGACCGGACAAGCTATGGACACTATGATGACGTCTACCTAAAGCCCAAAAGGACGGTGACGTTTGATGTTTGTATTGTGCTCTCAATGGTTTATTCTCTTGTTGCTATGGCTTCTGCCAAGTCAATGAGTACCTTCTTTGTGGTTTTAGAGAATAGTTCATGGCGGGGATTTCTTTATTTACACTGTCCCGTTTTATTAGGATGACAGTAGGGTAAGTGTGAGGTTTGGTGCACCCTAGAACCTTTTTTGCCGTTGACCGTTCTAACGTGGTAGCCCTATTGTCAACCCTTTTGTGTTTGTGACGTCAAATACCTTTATTCTTTGTTAACATTGCCATTCATGTTTTTGAGTTTACTGTGTTCTATGAAAGCTGTATTTCCTGTTCAACTTTTATACTTATTTTTTATTTAGGATAGATATTAATAGCCATAGTAGAAAAGAAAGGGATTGTCAATGTTCAATATATCATCCAGATACCGGGAGGTGTAATTAAAGGCTTTGATTACATCTGCTTGAGTATCAGGTGAAAAATTCAAATATCTTTTATAGAAATATAGAAGCACATCTGCGATAAGAATTGCATAGTTGGTACCCATAAGCATAGTTGGTCCCGTCTTAATTCCATTAAGCGATGGGAAAGCTTATTTTAGCAGGATTTTATAACGGATATTTCGACAATAAAACATATTTAAAAATGTTTTAATTTTACAATATGCAAACTGTTAAAGCTGATATTAAGGTTTTATTTCATACCCCGTTTTCGCTTCTTGGAGAAGGGTTTGGATGGGGTATGAACGTTAATACTTGGACCACAGTAGTTTCATTTTATCTGATAGGACTCGGTGTACTTGTAATTGTCCAAATAGCCGTTAGAAAAAGACACTTTAATATTGTTTATACAGGCTAAAAATTTAGTTTTTCTCTCCCTCTATAAAACGTGTTTTGAATAGGAGCTATAAGTTTGTATTGATAAACAATAAAGGTTGCATAAAGTGTGGTAAAATTCAAAACAAAAATAATTGACCAAAACAAAAATAAAAACCACTTAACGACCGTATGTCAAAAAGTTAAATGTTTTGAAATGTTTGTAGCGGTGCAGGCACTAGCATTAGAAATAGAAAGGACTTTATAAGTGTAATTTAGAAATCCAGTACATGGTTGGTATTGGTCTAGCCCAGCCTTGAAAGCGGTGCACTGAGTTAGATATGCGTGGAAAGAACATCATCCTCAGTAGATTTAAATGGATGTAAATGGAGTACACGAGTAGGTGTTCCCGTGTTCCAGAAATAAACATTGAGTAGTGTAAGAGTAAAGTAGAAAGAGTATTCGTGTTCTCATATTCTCTATGACACCAGGCAATCTACTTCGGACTTTTACAAAACAAATGGTAATACGTTTATCTATACTATCGAAACTACCAGTGATAACATGAACAGCTGGAGCATAGCAAAGAAACTATTTTGTTGACCCTTTAATGTTTGTGATTATAATATGTTTTGACATTGTTGTAATGCGTTGTTTGTTTTGATTGCGTGTTTTGTTTGTCTTGTGTTCTGTCACGCAATGTTTTCTGTGAAGAGAAAATTAAACGCTAAATACACCGGAAATCTGACATGAGTTTCTTTAAAAGGAATATGTAATTACCCGCAAAATCTCAATTACATAACAATTTGTAACGGTTTGGCAACTTACCAAAATCGTGAAATCCTTGCTGACAGCCACCTTCTATTACTGGTATTGGCGTTGAAATTTGAGGACTAACTGTACTATTTCGTCGCATACATATAAATGACTTCAATTCGTCTTATTTAGAGATTTATTGCATTTTCTTGATAGAAATCGGAAATTACAGCTTGTTCATAATATTGAATCTTCACCAAACTTGGTAGAATGTTTATATAATAGAATTGTTGGATGAGTTCGACAATGGGCATAGTCAACGTCACGTGATAAAATGGCGGGGTAGAAGGTGTGTTTTTTCGCTCCGTGGTTTTTTGTGTTAAACTTGTGTAAATAACAGTGGTTATGGTTTCAAAACGTATAGAACAATTGCAATAATTAATGGTCTATAAGATGGTTTAGATACTGACAGTCAAATCATGAGCACATGTGAGTAAGTTGTGATAATTTGGATTGCAGTGTGTTTCACCTGTGCACCTGTTTGGAATACCTGTTACGTTTACCCGCGTTATCGGTCACCGGAGAGAGTATTGTGTATTGTGTTATTGGAATATAAAACTATTGGACTAAAAAAAAGCGAAACTAGTACGTAAGTGTGGACAATATTTATATTTATTAAAAGTTCAACAGTCGCCGTCGTTAATATGGCTTCATCGACGCCTATCTCTGTGAACTCAGACAAGAAGAGGGAGTATGAACCGTGTACGCCAAGTCCAAGCACGAACCCATCCAAGAAAACTAAGGGTGAGGGTGACAGTTCGGACGATGATAACTTTATGGATACTGAGCCCACCGTCCCGCTCACCTCTTCTGATATGAAGAAAATTGCCCATAGTGTATTCTTGTCTATGAAAGACGAAATGAAAGACTTCATAATGGAATCGGTAAAGTCTATGGCCCAGTCCGTTGCTGATACAGTTGTCGACACTCTTAATGTTAGACTTACACAACTTGAGTCTGAGAACCGTCGACTGTCCGATCAAGTTACAACCCTTACTGAGAGGGTAAAACACCTGGAAGTTCAACAGTCTGAACATGATTTTAAACTGGACGTCGCAGAACAATATTCTAGGCGCAACTGTTTAAGGATCTCCGGGTACTCTGAGTCTCCCGGCGAATCAACGGATGATATTGTGATGCAAGTTGCCAAAGCATGTAAGCATGTAAGGTCAACATCAACACAACTGAAATTGATCGGTCACATCGTGTTGGACCAGATTCACAAAGCAGACCAAGAGATGTCATAGTGAAGTTTACCTCGTACAAACCAAGGAACACGTTTTACAGAGCAAGGTTCGATCTTAAAGGTAATGCTGACTTTAAGGGTGTTTTCGTAAACGAGGACCTCACACGCATCAGATCCCGTCTTCTAGCACATGCCAGACACTTAGTTAAATCAGGGAAATTACAACAGGCATGGTCAAGTGATGGACGTCTATTCTACAAGGATAATGCGGGACCTGAACGCCATCTTCTGAGAAGTGCCAGTGACCTTGATAAATATTTATAAACATTCAGTGGCGAACTGCATAAACAAACTTTCTTTTCAAATTTATGCTATAACACAAGTGTAACAGAATAAGTTACATATCATCATAAATAGTGTATAAAATTGAATTAGCTCATTAAATTCTAATCTAAGTTAATAGGAAATATTCATGTGCACAAAACGATATTTACTATATGTCGATATTTTGATATAATTTGTTGTAGATTAGCTACTCTAAAATATTCACTCATAAGATCGGACCGTTCTCAAGTCTATTTATTTACAATTTTATAGTGATAAGGGAATGTGTCAAAGTTGATAGTGGCTGTCAATCTGAACATTGTATCATGTAGTAACAATTTTTGAAATGTATTCTTTTTAATTGCAAAACAATGTTGTACATGTTTTAAAGAACATGTTTTTGGTTCGATTTTGTTATAGAATCAGTCTTTGCTAACATTGTATAGAAATAATGCGCTGACAAGCCATTCTTTCGTTGAGACGACCCCTTTCCATTCGTTTCTAGAGCGTGTATTACGGTTTTCACTTCAACACGTGGAATATGTGCACATTATTTATAAAATTACAAACAGTGACCAAAACTGGTTTATGTTAACAATGGGGCAAGCTTGGCAATATCTGGGTCAAGTCTTGTGTCAATAATGAGGGGTTTTGTAGATTGAAATTTAGCTGTTTTTGTTCTGCTCGCTTGCTTTACAGATTTAACATGTATTTTCGAACTAGATTTTTATTATCTTTCAACCATAAATCGCGTTCGCCTGTCCGTTGTACACACGTTTTACTCCACGTTGGTAATACGAAACGATTACTTGTTTTCGTTTAAAACTGGATTGAAGATATATGTTTATTTTTTGTGACAGTGTAGCAAATACTTTAATCTTTTTTTATTATTATTATTATTATTTACTTATTTACATCTATTTATATAAAAAAAAATAATCATGGAGCTAAACTTGATCAAGTTAAATAACAGTTAGTTAACAGAATGCGTATACTGTTATATTCTAAATAAGTGTATAATTGAATGTTGTAAGAAACCACTGAGCTGAAACACACGTGTGGTTGTGTTTCTTCTTATTTTAGCTGTTCTTCCATTGACTTCTGATGGATACTTTTTGCAAACTTCTTTCACTTTTATTTGTTTGTCTTTCTCTCACACTTTATACGCTATCCTCTCTCTCACTTCCCCCAATTCAATATTTCATTCAGGGCAGTTTGCACCATCACGGACAAATGCGTGTACATGTTATTGTGTATCGTAATAATATAGATTATTGGCGTGCACGCTTTGGGCTGTTTTGCTACAAAATAAGAGGTGCTTTGTGTACGCACTGTATTCACAAGAGTTCGTTTTTCAAATTATTACTGCTTAATCTAAACTATTGTAATGTTTATTTTAGTTGTATAGTGCTAATTATATTAAATTGTTTAGTCGGAGAGAAAACAATATGTTTATCTGAACTAGTCGCCATGTGGCCGTTCACAGTGCATATACGTGTGGTTGATTTACCTGTAAATTTAAAACACAATGGGTAATGATGTTAGTTGCTGGAGAATGGCCATAGGCACATTCAATAACAGATTTAAATCGTTCACAAAGAGCATGTGTTTTCTCCGTAAACCTTTCATGTTCCTAAGCTGCTTAATTAACGGTATATTGAAATTGCTTCGAAGTGTGCTTTCCATTTCTGCATGCGTCTCTAAATCTCTCTTAAACATTGAGTTTTCTCTTGTTATTTTGTTATTAGTTATTATGTCAGGCGACATTGAAATAAATCCAGGTCCTGAAAATACGATAGAGAAACATAGCCTCTCTTTATTTCACTTAAATATTCGTAGTATACGTAACAAAATGGAATATATTAAGGATCACTTATTAGATCATGATGTTTTGTGTTTTACAGAGACACACCTATCGGAAAACGTGTCCAATGATTTTATACGTATAGACGGTTATAGTAATATTTTCCGAAAGGATACATCTGCGCATTCTAGCGGACTGTTAATGTATACTGCGAATAACATTATTTCAAGACGTGTATTAGAACTTGAATATTTATTACCCAGTTCACTTTGGATTGAAGTAAGAGATAAAAGTGAAATTATTTTAGTATGTACCGTTTATCGCAAACCTAATTCAAGTAATATTTTTTGGGATAACTTAAACATTAGCTTAGAAAAGGCTTTTGAATTATCGAATAACATCATTATAGTTGGTGATATCAACGAGAACCAACTTAATACTGATAACCATTTTTTAAAAGATATAATGCAGCTTAATAATATGACAAACATTATAACTGAACCAACTCGAGTTACCGACTACTCTGCCACATTGATAGATCCTATAGTTATTTCTGATTCTCTTAAACCCTTAGATTCCGGAATTGTAACCATACCACATGATATAAGCGACCACCATGGTACATACTTAATGTTACAATACAGTTACAATGTTAGACCGACTTTTACTCGACGAGTTTGGAATTATAAGAAAGCCAATTTCATAAAACTCAATGATCTTATTCAACATACAGACTGGTCTTTCTTATATAACGATTCGCTGAGTGTTGCGTGCGAAAAGTTTACTAAATCTTTTTTTGAATTAATAAATGTGTGCATTCCATCGAAATATGTAACAATTCGTCCTAATGACAAACCGTGGTATGATTCAGAAATAAGACGTGTTTCAAGACAACGTGATCGTCAAAAAACTAAAGCAACGCGTACTCAATCATTTTCTGATTTAGCAGCATATAAAAGATTACGAAACAAAGTTAATAATCTTAAAAAACATGCGAAAGAACGTTTCTTTAATAATGTGGAAACTATAATTACTGAAACAACTATTACGGGCAGACGTCAGTATTGGAAACTTTTAAAATATTTCATGAAGTCAAACAAAAATGCGGAAACTATTCCACCTTTAAAAACAGTCTTATCTAATGGCGATACGTCATACTCAATAACTGACCAAGAAAAAGCGAAATGCTTAAATGAATATTTTGTTTCAATATCATCAGTTGATGACTCTAATGTTGAATTACCTATTTTTCATTTAAAATCCAATAATAAATTAGAAACTATTTATATAGAAGAATCCGAAATTGTTGATATTATCAAGATTTTGGACGTAAATAAAGCAAATGGAGAGGATGAAATAAGTCATAAGATGTTAAAGGAAACCGTAAATACAATCTCAAAACCTCTACATATACTTTTTAACAGATCATTAAATGAATGTATTTTTCCCGACCTATGGAAATGTGCTATGGTTATGGCACTTTTCAAAAAGTCAGATCCTAGTATTCCTATGAACTATAGACCAATATCGTTACTTAGTTGTGTTGGTAAAGTAATGGAAAGAATAGTATTTAAACACATGTATAATTTTCTACTTATGTTCGATCTTATTTTTAGAAACCAATCGGGTTTTCTCCCTGGTCATTCTACTACATATCAACTTGTCGATATGTATCACCATATATGTCAGGCATTCGATGCTAAACAATTTACGTGTATTGTTTTTAATGATATATCTAAAGCTTTCGATCGTGTTTGGCATAAAGGGCTTTTGTTTAAGCTAAAACAATATGGTATTGATGGAAAACTTTTAGCCTGGATATCTGATTATCTCTCAACCCGATCTCAAAGAGTCCGTGTTGGATCTGCAACCTCCGAGTCAAAAACTGTAACTGCCGGAGTTCCTCAAGGCTCTGTCTTGGGCCCACTTTTATTTTTGATATATGTAAATGATATTGCCGAAAACATGCTGAGTATAACTCGTTTGTTTGCTGACGACAGTTCGCTATCAGTCTCAACATCTAGTATAAACGACATGGAAGGAATCCTTAATCATGATCTAGTAATGATTACGCAATGGTCAAATCAATGGCTTGTACAATTTAATCCTGCCAAAACAGAAGTAATGTTCTTTTCTTTAATTAATAATGATCGTCGTCCAACTTTATATCTAGACAATGTCCCGTTGACTTTTGTTGACAACCATAAACATTTAGGAGTAACATTAAGTAATAACGGAAAATGGCACGAACACATTAGCAATATTATTGCTTCTGCTTCAAAGGTTCTTGGTTTAATGCGAATACTTAAATATAAAGTAGCTCGTAAAACACTTAATCAGATATACTTGTCTTATATGCGTCCAATATTAGAATATGCTTCCATTACATGGGATGGATGTACTTCTTTCGAAAAAGATAGCTTGGAAAAGTTACAATATGAAGCAGCTCGTATTGTGACGGGACTGACTCGTTCAGTATCCATACATCGTTTAATATCTGAAATAGGATGGGTATCACTTTCCGATAGAAGGAAAATGCAAAAACTTATTTCAGTCTATAATGTTAAAAATGGATCCGTTCCAAATTATATCTCAAACATCTTTCCGCAGCTAGTAGGAGATGTCAGTGCATACCCTCTCAGAAATAACGACAACTATGCCACTGTTGCTAGGAGAACTGAAATATACAACAAATCGTTTGTTCCGTCTTCTCTTAAACTATGGAATAATCTGTCAGTAGAAATACGAAACTCGGAATCTATATCAATTTTCAAGAGAAGACTATTAACATCTGTATTTCCGAGTACAAAGGTACCAAAATACTACTTAAGTGGTCAACGTTTGTTTTCTGTTTTACATGCCAAAATGAGGAATTTGTGTAGTAATCTTAATAGTGATTTAAACCTTAATCATTTACGCGATTCACCCGTTTGCGAGTGCGGATTTGAAGTAGAAGATGCTGAACATTATTTTTTCCAGTGTAACACTTTTTTCACATACCGGCTCCAACTCTTTCAATCCACCCGCCATTTACACCCGTTAAATATAAGAACAATCCTTTATGGTCTCGAACAGTTAACTGACAGAGGAAATGAATCTCTCTTCGAAGCAGTTCAAACATATATACGCGAAACACATAGGTTTACATAATCTGTCTCTGTTGTTTTTAAACAATCTACACGTACTATGCGCGTACACTATATTTTGAAAATGTTATCTAGATAGCGTTCAGGCGTTCAGGCGTTCTTAAACTGACTGAATTCAAATTGGGGTAAACTAGTCTTTCTCACTATTCTCACTATTCTATCCTCTCTCTTTCTCTATTATGTTTTCTCTTTAAATTGTATTTACTTATTCAGCTTTATTCTATATCAATGTATTTGCCATTGTATTTTATTTTATTACTCTCAGCCATATACATTCGCAATTTCAAAATGCTAACTGGGAAGGGTTTAATCTAATGTTGGTAGAACTTGTTACCCAACCCATTTGTCATTATAATATGTCTACTCGTATATATGTTTATATTTGCTCTGTTTGTAAAATATTGGCAATAAAATATGTTTAAATCATTAAGTGATGTATATATCCTGTACGACTAGTGAATAACCTAACACGACATACGTTAACTATAATGTTTTCAAATGACATGAATGATATAAATTGAAACGAAAAGGCATTAGAGAGCATGAGGACGCTCTACTAGATTTGAATACATATTAGCATTGGACATTCCATTTTCTTAAAATACAACAATATCTACTCCTACCCCAAATCTCACAATCTTAAGTCGAGTATACCACGGGCATTTTAATCAAGGGCAATAATTCAGTAATGTTTACGTTGACTATGCCCATTGTCGAACTCATCCAACAATTCTATTATATAAACATTCTACCAAGTTTGGTGAAGATTCAATATTATGAACAAGCTGTAATTTCCGATTTCTATCAAGAAAATGCAATAAATCTCTAAATAAAATGTTGATGTCGAACTCTTATCGTAATTTAATTTCGCAATTAAATATATTGAAAAAAACGATCAAATTTAACAGTAATTTTATTCACGTTTGTTGAAATACTCGATTATAACACCTAACAGATCATTTGATTACTCTCATTATTATTTTCATGCATAATATCTATATAATACATGTACTAAAGAAGCTTGGTTATAACCAGCTACCATTTACTAATTCAAAAGTTGTTGCGTAAACCAGATGACATTCCCCTTTACTTATTCCAAAACAGCTTTTCGCAACTCCTACGTTGATTTTGTTCATCGTCACATTGTCAAAATTGTACCATGTCTTAACGAAAGAAACATTCAATTTCAAACTAAATGCCATTTAGTGAGCATGAGAACGTGCGTTTATTTCTGAGAAAAAAAAAATATTTATAAATTTTGATTGTTTTATCCTTCGCAAGGCTTCAGGAGATGTGACGTTCTATTTGACAAACTTATCAAAAATTAGAAATGTAGTTGCATTTCCCAAGTATGTTTTATTTTCAATATTGCCTTAAAATGAGAATGAGCGATATAACTCGAAGTATGTGATAAAGAATAACACTTTAAAGCATGAATTTATAATGAATGTCCGTTCGCAATTGTATAACAATTTAAAATAATGCATTTGTTTGAACTTGTCGATCCCATAATACAAGGTCGAAGTTTCGGTCTCAGTTTATGTGCGTCTGTATAAGCCATCAGGCATAAGCGGAATGCAACCGTACATGGCTCATGCTTAACTACGTATACAATTGTACGTCACACACACTTAGCTTATAACTCACCGAAAGCTGCCGTCCAAAGTGAGATCATTCAGACCAATCCATACGTCATCGTCAGCCATTGTGGCCTGAAGGAATACATTCAGTTAATTATAAAAACAACCCAGATAGTTCAAGCGATAGGTAAAGTCCTTAAATACGAATATGTATGGTCGGAAGATTTTTTTATAAACTTCAACTTTGTCAACCCTTTTGTGTTTGTGATGTATTTATTATTACTTTTGCCTTCTTGTTTGTTTGTTTGCGTGTTTGTTTCTGTGTTTTGTGGTTGACTGACCTCCTTGAATGCTACTTTCCCTGTCCGATCTTTTTATATTTCTTTATCATGAGGATGATATTAACCAGTGGGCCTTATTGCCTACTGACCGTTCCAAGTCGGTAACCCTGTCTTCACCACCCTTTCTGTTGTTTTTTGTCTCTTTCGTTGTATTTTCAAGTCCTTGTTTGCAGTACAGTGCGGACCTACGATGCCTTTGCGCTCGGACGCTGTGGTTTCTATAGGACCTTATATCTCATTTTTTATAAAGTGAAACAATATTATTAAAATATGTTTTTGCTTTGTGGGGTGACACACTTTATCTAGAGGGTCGTTTGCAATTCATATATGGTACGTATATCTTGTGCTCAGTAACAAAAATCATTAAAGATGCTGTTTGTTTTATTAACATATATGATACATGTACATGGCAAATTCGTTTTGTTAACTGACTTCTATTTCAAGTAAGAACTGTATTTGTTTAGTTTATTCACCAGGGCTATTAATTTCTGCTGCTGCCCCTCATCTGTTATACTAGTAAGGCGTCCACCTTGCTCCACACAATATTGATCAGCATAATGCCAGCTCTTGCGCATGTTTGCACCAGTTCCGAGGAAGTAGCTGTTTCCATTTGTGGAAGTTATGTTTGACTTTTTAAATATCTTCCAATCGCTGTTGTTGGCAGAAGCTATATTTAAAATATTTAATATATTTAATAGAGAATTATCGAATAATGGAAATGACGCCTAACAGGTTAAATGACAAACCAAGTATAACTAATGACAAGCCAAGTTTAAAAATGATAAAAAAAAAAGCCAATATAATAAAATGAAGAGCCAATTACAAAAGTCATGCGTAACACAATATAATATATAACATTATAGAAAATTACAAGCCTATTGTAACATGATATTGAAGAATGACGTGCCAAGTTCGAACATGCTACAAACCACGAAGAAGCCAAGGTTAAATTGATACACGCGTCAAGTATAACATGAATAATAACAAGTCGCGGTTAACCAGGATACAAGACAAGTATTACATGAAGAATAACAAGTCAAGGTACACCAGGATACAAGCCAAGTATTACATGAAGCAAGCGAGTCATGAAATACCTGAACATTTTATAATAATATAGTTAAAATTACAAAATGTATTGGTACCGTTTTGGTATCAACAATTATAAAAAAACATAACAAATATTATTTCAGAAACAAATCAAAAAAAAGAAAGATATAAAAATCGGACAGGGAAAGTAGCATTCAATGACGACAGTCAACCACAAAACACAAAAACAAACACGCAAACAGACAAACGAGAAGGCAAAAGTAATACAAAACGCAAACGACATCACAAACACAAAAGGGTTGACAATAGGGCATCCGCCTTGGAACGGTCAGTGGCCAAAAAGGCCACTTGGGGTTTAAACCAGGTTCTAGGGTGCACCAAACCTCACACTCTATTGTCATCCCAATTAAACGGGACAGTGTAAATAAAGAAATCCCCGCCATGAAATATTCTCTAACCCACAAGGCAGCGCTGAAAGGCAATATAAGTAAAACACCTAGATGCTCGTGTATATATAAATACAAAAAAAAGCAAGAAAGCCACAATGAAGGTACTCGATGACTTGGCAGAAGTCAAAGCAACAAGAGAATAAACCATTGAGGGCACGACAAGACAAGACCGCGGAAAAACACCAAACGCCACCGTCCTAATGACCCATATCTGCATTCTAAATATATAGTTGCAAAAAACGTTCTGTTGAACCCTCATTATGATATTAAGCCACACTGTGCTATTTTGTTTTTATGAATATTTCGGTACATCAGTGTTGCACTGAACCTCGATATAGACGGCATACAGTTCACTAGCTATAAACTTTGATGTGACAATGTTATGTTTGTTTCTTTGATTTGTTAATAGAAACAAGCAAGGTAATATCGGATAAGCACTGTAAAGTCATGAATGTTCGATATAGGATGTATACGCGATAATGACCAGATTCATCGTCTTGCTGCGATGAACTGTGTCAATTTTAGTTTAGACTCAGTTAGTTTCAAAGTACAGGATGATATCGAGCGCTGCCTTTATAGGCATACTGGATGATTGTTGAATCTAAATTATGACATTGACCTCTGCGGTTTGACAGTAGTACGTGACATATCTTCTTGTTGATCAAATTAAATTATTTCATTGCCTTCCAAAGTCACAGAGCGGAAACAAGCATTTAATGCTGCCTTGTTGGTTAGAGAATGGTCATGGCGGGGTCCCGTTTTATTGGGTCTTGTCTTGTCGTACCCTCAATGGTTTATTCTCGTGTTGCTCTGGCTTCTGCCAAGTCACTGAGTACCTTCTTTGTGGCTTTGTAGGCTATTGTTTTTTTTGTATTTATATATACACGAGCATATTTATTTATATATACACGAGCATCTTTGTATATTGTCTATTAATGCTGCCTTGTTGGTTTGCGAATAGTTAATGGCGGGGATTTCTTTATTTACACTGTCCCGTTTTATTGGGTTGACAGTATGGCAAGTGAGAGGTTTGGTACACCCTAGGAGCTGGTTTGAACCCCCATCGGCCTTTTTTGACACTGACCGTTCCAAGGTGGTAGCCCAATTGTCAACCCTTTTGTGTTTGTGATGTCTTATTTGGCCTTTTATTCATCTTTAAATTTGTTCTTTGTTTCTTTATTTTGTGTGTGTCTGTGGTTGACTGTCGTCATTGAATGCTGTTTTTCCTGTTCGATTTTATCTATATCTATATTTACCTGTGTAAGATTGAAACGTTTACCTATATATGAGGTTTTAGTAAACTACATATCAAATCGAGGAAATATACAGTTAAATGATATCCGTAGATGCATGTGTTTAAACGTTACAGAGCATACACGAACATGAGTCTAATCAGCATTAAGTATAACCTTTGAACCCACATTATGATCTTTAAGGTAGCGACCTGCGGTTTAAGACGAAAGACTTCTTAATTCAAATAATACTTGTTACAATAAATATTGAAAATGGGATCACTTGGAAGCAACACACACATATAAGAGAGGAACGTAGCAGACTCGGCATTATTGAGCCTGGCAAGGGGAGGTAATATAACACCTTTCATGCCACTTAGCACCGGTATAATCAGTATTCTACTTTAAGGCAAAATTCAGGGATTGATGAACCCCAGAGGATGATCAACTGATTTGTAGTCGGGGCTATTTTTTCAACTGCCACACATCACTAAACAGACGTTAGTGTGAATGTCAATAAATACTGAAAATGGGTCCTTTGGAAGCAACAAACAAGAGAGGAAATCCATTACAATTGGGTTTGATGATCCCGAAGGAAAAGTAAATAATAACACTACTGATTTGTAGTTTGGGTGACATTTATACAGCCGTCACACAACACGTAACACATGCTAGTGTGGATGTAAAGTTTAATTATGCCCCCCTACCCGAAGTGGGGGCATATGGCTTTGCACAGGCGTCGGTCGGTCCATAATCTTCTTGTCTTTGCGAGAACTCAAGAACAGCTGGCACTACAAGCTCGAAACTTGCCAGGAATGTTTGTGTCATGGGGTAGTTGTGCACCTCCCCTTTTGGGTAGATTCGCATAAGAAATGTGGTTGCAAGGGTAACAAAGCATATAAAAAAATGTCGGTATGTCGGTCGGTCGGTCGGTCGGTCCACTTTGTCTTTGTGATAACTCAAGAACGGCTGGCACTACAAACTCGAAACTTGGCAGGAATGTTTGTGTCATGGTCTAGTTGTGCACCTTCCCCTTTGGGTAGATTCGCTTAAGAAATGTGGTTGGCATGGTAACAAAACATATAAAAAAACACTAAAAATCGCCTGTCTTCGTGCTAACTCAAAAACAGCTTGAAGTACAAATTCGAAACTCGGCAGAAATGTTTGTGTCATGGTGTAGTTGTGCACCTCCCCTTTTGGGTAGATTCGGATAAGAAATGTGGATGCCATGGTAACAAAAGTTGTAAAAAATCACTAATAATCGCTTGTCTTCCCAATAACTCAAGAACAGCTGTCACTACAAACCCCAAACTCGGCAGGAATGTTTGTTGCATGGTCTAGTTGTGCACCTCCCCTTTCGGGTAGATTCGCATAAGAAATGTGGTTGGCATGGTAACAAAACTTGTAAAAAATCACTAAAAATCGCTTGTCTTCGTGATACTCAAGAACAGCTGGCACTACAAATGCCAAACTTGGCAGAATGTTTGTCTCATGGTGTAGTTATACACCTCCCATTTTGGGTAGATTCGCATAAGAAATGTGGTTGTCATAGTAACAAAACTTGTAAAAAAAAAATCACTAAAAATTGCTCGTTATTTTTTAAAACTATTTTGGCTTATGGGTTCAAATATTTTTCTTTCTTTTTTAAATTGTTCCTTTTTTTTTTCTTTTTTTTTAATTTTTTCTAATTTTTTTTTTTTTTTTTTTATTTATATTTTATTTTCAATTTTTTTTTATTTTATTATTATTATTTTTTTTTTTTTTTTTTTTTTTTTTTTTTTCTTGATTTTTTTTTTTTTTTACCCTTTGTTGGATCAGTTTTACATAGAGTTATAGGGGAAAAAAATCTTCCCTGAAACTACAACAGATAAAGGTTTAATTTTATTTAATATCAGCTTTTGGATCCTCTACCAAGTTTGTTCAAATGGTGAATCGGGGGTCAAGCTTGGGCCAGCCCCGGGTGTATCCAGTAGAACGATACAGGCCTTCTTGGGACTATTGTTTTTGATATACAAGTATGTTGTGATGTTTTTGTATTTAAACCTAATGACCATATTAATTTAAATTATTTTTTTTAAATTACCTACCTTTATTGAATAAATATTAAGAACAAATTTGATTCTAATTAAAAAAAATACATTTATGATTTATTTTCACTCTTTAAGCTCAAACTATTGAATAATTTTGACATATGGGATACATTATTTTGATGAAGAATATGCAAATTAAGCAACCCATGTGAAAGCTAAATGTAAAATACCCATATATATAAGGATAACTGCCATCAAAGTCCAGACTCTATTGTGCCCATCGCGTCAGGTATACCTTGACGTGTTCGTTGGCGGACGGACTATAAACCTTAGAACTACACACACACACCCCATTGTTACATTATGTATATGTGAAAACTCACTAAAAATTGCTTGGCTTCCATAACTCAAAAACAGCTGGCACTCACAACTTGGCAGTAATGTTTGTGTCATGGTTGTTCAAGGGGGGCATATATGTTTTACAAACATTTCTTGTTATTAAATGATCTCAAACATTTCTAAATTTCTACTCTGCCCTAACTATATATAATTTATATGAACCACTTTTATAACATTCGTGTTACATCTTTAAAAATAATAAAATCCGTAGTTAGTGTGTACGTCTGTTGTAGATATATTATAGAAAATGTAGTGGGAATGTGTGTACGTCTGTTGTAGATATATTATAGAAAATGTAGCGGGAAAGTGAGTACGTCTGTTGTAGATATATTATAGAAAATGTAGCGGGAAAGTGTGTACGTCTGTTGTAGATATATTATAGAAAATGTAGTGGGAAAGTGTGTACGTCTGTTGTAGATATATTATAGAAAATGTAGCGGGAAAGTGTGTACGTCTGTTGTAGATATATTATAGAAAATGTAGTGGGAAAGTGTGTACGTCTGTTGTAGATATATTATAGAAAATGTAGTAGGAAAGTGTGTACGTCTGTTGTAGATATATTATAGAAAATGTAGTGGGAAAGTCTGTACGTCTGTTGTAGATATATTATAGAAAATGTAGTGGGAAAGTGTGTACGTCTGTTGTAGATATATTATAGAAAATGTAGTGGGAAAGTGTGTACGTCTGTTGTAGATATATTATAGAAAATTTAGTGGGAAAAATGATTACCTTCAAACAAATCTGAGTATACTCTAGTCTCTGTGATCGTCTTTCCTAAAATAGAAAAAAAATCATGTCCCTTTGTTTTAAAAAAAAAACACAAAAAAATAACCCTACAAAAAACACACACAAAAATGCAACACAGATAGTTAAACTATCTTAGTTTAAACATGCGTGTACCATTTTATATTGGCAATAATCTTAGAGGCTAAATACATTATAATTTTGAAGCGAGTCAAGTTAAATCCTAGTAAACACATACCATCGGTTGGTCATTCAGCTTTTCAAATGATCAATGATCAAAGTGATACTCATACTGGTAACAGTGTATTTCTTCCGCCCAAAACGTATATTTTTATATGATCGAGAAACAAGAGGCCCAAGAGGGCCTGTAGACGCTCTACTGGCTAATATTGCTCTTATAACATCAATGAAGCGAGTGAATATCGTCTTAAAGAGGCAAAATATAGCATTTTTAACTAAATTAAGAGCCATAACTCCGCCATTACTGGTCCGATCTGGCTGGTTTTCGAACTTGGCCAGTAGAGATAATAAAAGAAAATAAAAATAAAAAATAAAAAAATAAATTAAAATGAAGGCCCTATTGCCTTAACAAGGCAAAATATAGCATATTTAACGAAATAAAGAGCCACAACTCCGCTGTTACTGGTCCGAACTAACTGATTTTCGAAGTTGTCCGAGCTTTCATTGACATTAACAATCTGTTGAAGTTTGGTAAAGATCAGATGAAAAATGAAGGTCCTATCGTCTTAACCAGGCAAAATATAGCATTTTTAACTAAATCAAGGGCCAAGACTCCGCTGGTACTGGTCCGATATGGTTGATTTTCAAACCTATCCGAGCTTTTATTGACACTTACAATCTGGTAAAGTTTGGTAAAGATCAGATGAACAATAGAGGCCCTATCGTCTTAACGAGGCAAAATATAGCATTTGTAACTAAATCAAGGACCATAACTCAACTGTTACTGGTCCGATCTGGCTGGTTTTCAAACTTGTCCGAGCGTTCATTGCCACTAATAATCTGTTAAAGTTTGGAAAAGATCAGATGAAAATTAAGGCCCTATCGTCTTAACGATGCAAAATATAGCTTTTTAACTAAATCATGGGCCATAACTCCGTTGTTACTAGTCCGATCTGCTTGATTTTCATAATTATCCGTGCTTTTATTAATACTAACATTCTGATAAAGATTGGTAAAGATCGGATGAAAAATGGAGGCCCTATCGTCTTAACGAGGCAAAATATAGCATTTTTAACTAAATGAAGGGCCATAACTCCGCTGTTACTGGTCCGATTTGGCTGGTTTTCAAAGCTGTCCGAGCTTCCATTGACATTAACAATCTGGTGAAGTTTGTTAAAGATGAGGTAAAATATGAAGGCCCTGTCGTCTTAACGAGGCAAAATATAGCATTTTTAACTAAATCAAGGGCCATAACTCCACTGTTACTGGTCCGATCTGGCTGGTTTTCAAACTTGTCCGAGCTTTTATTACCACTAATAATCTGTTAAAGTTTGGAAAAGATCAGATGAAAAATGAAGGCCCTATCGTCTTAACGAGGCAAAATATAGCTTTTTAACTATATCATGGGCCATAACTCCGTTGTTACTAGTCCGATCTGCTTGATTTTCAAACTTATCCGTGCTTTTATTAATACTAACAATCTGGTAAAGATTGGTAAAGATCGGATGAAAAATGGAGGCCCTATCGTCTTAACGAGGCAAAATGTAGCATTTTTAACTAAATGAAGGGCCATAACTCCGCTGTTACTGGTCCGATTTGGCTGGTTTTCAAACTTGTCCGAGCTTTCATTGACATTAACAATCTGGTAAAGTTTGTTAAAGATGAGTTGAAATATGAAGGCCCTATGGTTTTTAACGAGGTAAAAATAAAACATTTTTAACTCAATCAAGGGTCATAACTCCGTCGATACTGGTCCTATATCGCTGGTTTTCAAACTTGTTTAAGCTTTTATTAATAGTAACAATCTGTTGAAGTTTGGTAAAGATCAAGTGAAAGATGAAGGCCCTATCGTCTTAACGAGGCAAAATTTATCATTTTTAACTAAATCAAGGGCCATAACTCCGCCGATACTGGTCCGATCTGGCTGGTTTTCGAACTTGTCAGAGCTTACGTTGATATTGGCAACCTGTTAAAGTTTGGTAAAGATTGAATAAAAATTGAAGGCCCTATTGTCTTAACGAGAAAAAGTTAACGGACGACGAACGACGGACGACGGACAACTCGTCATCCCATAAACTCTGCTGGTCTTTGACCAGTAGAGTTTAAAACGTACTTTAGAAACTACAGCATCCATACGCAACGGCATCGTAGGTCCGCACTGTACCACACACAAAGGGCAAATTAAATATCCAATGAAAGTACAATACACAATAAAAAGAGGCAATGACAGGGTAACCGACTTGGAACGGTCAGGAGGCAGTATCGCCTACTGGTTAGCTTTAATCGATTTTATGTGAACACAACCTCGCTACTATCCTGTCTTTTGCGCCTAAATGGACAAGATAGTGTAAACTTATTCGCCGGATTCGGAAACATTAAATTATGGTTGCTGTTGTAAAATCGATATAATGTTAGTTTCTGTCATCGATAGTTAAAGCTAATATTCAACTTTTAAATTTACTCCGTAATTTACATGTCGGTGTAGAACATTTGAGTGTTAATATTTAGAGAAATTCAATTTAGTGAACACGTTTTGTCGTCTTGTGAGAGATTACTGACTCTAATAACAGTGAAAAGAAAAAATGCTTTAATAATGCTGAGACTTGCACTGCAGAAGGTATAAAATTGCGTAAAGCACATAATCTTAAAATGAGTCTACAAGAAGAATGAGTATCCATTTGTGCCCGATAGGTTACAAATGCATCCAGCGACAAGGCTCTGCCGAGTTCCTAGCTGTAGTTCTGATCCCGAGTGGTGGAAGATTTCCCTATTTCATATGGATGAAGTCATGATGGATGTTTTTTCTCGTAGTATGCACCTAGTACAAGCATACACATGAAGTCACTTTAATTACCGTTTTTGATTTAAGAAATAATAAATACAGTTAGTCGTTTGGATGCGAGTAATGAAATCACGAGTGCGGTACGTTTTTATTATTTCGATTCTAACACAACAATAACCCCATTGTTTACGCTATTGTGGGGGCACTATATATTATCTCGGAGGTCAAGGTAATCAGGCTGCTATGTTTACAGGCTGTTGTATGCAAAGTTCTGCACGGCACGGTACAATATGTTTAAATACACTTGTAGTCACGTGACAAACAAGTAAGTATTTGCTTACGTCATATAGCTTGCGCTGTATGACATCAAACGTTCTCAGCTTGTTAAAGATGCTTATTCAGCTGCCGAAGGCAGCTGACTCTTATATGGGTTTTATAGCTGTCTATGGTTAACATACTGTGACTCATGTAAGTGGCAATAAGCATGCTTTACAACTTGAATTTCTTAAGAACTCGTCTGAAAAACTTGAATGGTATAAACACCTATTTTGAAATGTTGTAAGGTTACCATTTCACTTGCTGAAATGACGTTTTCGTAAACCAGTCTACTGAAATGCAGCATGTAATCATTACTATTGTATGTATATTAGCGACGAAACATTCACAAGCCTCAATAGCGCAGTTGATCGAGGCGCCGTGTTAGTGCCCAGGAAGGTAGGGTTTAAGCCTGCTGATTTCCCTTTTTTTTTTTAAATTTTCATTGGTTTTCATTATTGCTGATGGTAAGGTAGTAACAGTTCCTGCACATTTTTCACTTTGATAACGCAATCTTATAATTACACATGGTAACAGTGAACAGTTTATATGTTATGTATCTACACTCTAACGCATACATATCCCGTACATGTGAACAATTGTATTTATATGCTGATGTGTACTTCTAGCACGTCGTGTTACAAGTTAATTGTACTCAATATGTAAGGCGTGTCAAGGTATTTGAACAGAAAAAAGCGAGGTCGCCCAAATTGATTTTAAAATGCTTAGTAGGAAGAACTGACAGTAAAAATCGGAAAGAATGTAAGAAAAAACGGTCGTGGCGCGTTTATGTCTCCGTGACAACAGTTATTGTTTTCAATATTGTTTTAACACCCGTGACTTGATATATTATTATGATAACTTCTTGTCTCTCGGCAGCTATTTTACGCTTGCGTAAAACCTAGCTTGTGTTTAGGATAGAGCATGAGTTTTGCACGTGTACGGGGAGATAATGCACGAGCGTTAGCGGGAATTAATGGAACAGCTGTATTGTATCGTAGATTCTAACAAGACCTCAGCAGTCTTTCATATACATAAAGAAGGGAGACAGCTGTATGTTATTCTACGATAAATTACAGCTGTTCCATTAATTCCCCGCGTATATTTCATTCGTTGGAAGCGCCACGTTACATGACGTCACTTGGTAAATATACGTCACGAAGACAAACTCAACTGTAATTTTAATGAAATGTTAATTACAACAAACTTGCCATGCTCCCAAACCGTGCACACCCCTGATATAAACCCATCATATGCATCAGTGCATATAACATTAATAAGCATCTTGAACAAGCTGAGAACGTTTGACGTCATACAGCGCAAGCTATATGACGTAAGAAATGACTTAATTGTTTGTCACGTGACTACTAGTGTATTGAAACGCAGAACTTTGCATACGGGGGCGCCCAATGGAACAGCCTGTAAACATAGCAGCCTGATTACTTTGAGATCCGAGATAATATATAGTGCCCCAACAATAGCGTAAACAATGGGGTTATTGTTGGGTTAGAATCGAAACAATAAATACGTACCTGTATTTTATCGGTTAGGAGTTCGGTGAATAAAACACAGTTAGGAGTTCAGATGCGAAGTAATTAAATCACGAGTGCGTTAGCATGTCATCTAGCTGTCTCTCTTCTTTGTGTATATGAAAGACTGCGCAGGTTGTGTTAGAATTAACGTTATAATAATGTGACGTCAACGTGACGTCATGACGTTTCATGTAAGATAGACTTTTCTTGCATAACAGATACGTGTAGGCCTATACGTGTTTTACATGAGGGATGGAAATACTTATCTTTATGGGTAAAGATAAAAGTTTATCTTTATGGGTAAAGATAAGAGTCACGCGAATCAATAATATGGAATTCCAACCCTCGGTATAAGTGTTTTAATCGGAGGTTCCGATAAAAACACTTATAACTCGGGTTGGAATTCCCTATCTTCACCGGATACCCATGACAGATTCTTATAATTCCACATGACGAAAACACCTAACTCACATGACTAGAAATGGGAGAAAACAGTATTACAATGCCCGAACTTAATCGGCATATTGACTTATATGACAACCTTAACATACGATATGAACGGATATGAAAAGCTTAACATATGACACGCTTAAACCATTTCGACTGCGTTTGCATGCAGCAATCGATGAATATTGCTGTCATATACTGTTGCTGGAAGTTGAATTAAGCAACATCAACGAGAGTAATTGCACTGTAGTTTAGAGATAGGCAAGTTTTGCGAGCAGAGATTAGTTTGTATCAGATCTATTTTTAGAACAAATTGTTCTGTATCTGATATATTCAATCACAACATCGTACGAACATACATGGCAAGCACACGAAAGTATGATTTGAAGGATTTACACAACCAGCACGCTGCTCGAGACCTGATTGTTTGCGGACTGAGGAGACATTAGTCAGAAGTAAGAAGTAATAAGACTTTAGTCATACGGAATAAGGTATACAATATTAGTCATAAGTCATATCATATTACGTAATTTTTACATTCACTGGATTCTTTCTGTCGAAAAAATAGCGTCTTATTTCGAATAAACTTCAATTTCGAGGACTGTGTGAGCGTCCAGTTTGCCTCAATAGAAAATGGCTATTCCACTGTATGAAAATACATTAAAGAAGATATCTCTGTTGCAGTGTTTTTATCATTATCTTTGGTACTATAGCGACGGGAAAATAATGTAAATATAATAAAAGTATTTAAATAAACAAATGATTCACCATTTATCGGCGTTTAATGTAGTTTTAAACGCGAATGTCAAATTTGCAATAAATATGGTATTTTCAATTTACCAAAGGGCTAGCGCTCTATGTTAAAGTTACAAAATTGCTGTTCACTACCGACATTTAAAATCGCATCAACACCGAACAAATGGGTATCAGTTCTTAAATAAGTCATATGTATTAAAACATAAACAATACGACATATAATAAATAATAACACACAAGTAATTTATCAGTGATTAGTAATGAGATATAAGTAATTAGGAAAAAAAGACCTTCAGGGATTCAGTGGTATTGCTGAATTGAGAAAATGGCAGTTATACCCCTAACATTTCTAAATAATGTATGTTTTTTTGAGCAAAACAAAACACGGACTTATTTCTTTAACTGTTCTACATACCCCTTTTTATATAAATAAATGCCACATGTGTACAACTAGACTAAGTAGAATCATAAGTCAGTAGTATTTACTGTTTTAAGTTATTTCTTACATTTCAGGCAGACATTTATGTGCTGAGTATGACAAAGTTAAAGCTACTAAACCAACATTTCAGGCAGACATTTACGTGCTAAGTATGACAAAGTTAAACCGACTAAACCAATAAATCTCTCCGCGGTCTATATCAACATACTGTTTTTAGTGTTTCAACAAATAACTTCATTAACTTAACTGACTATACAAATTAGGTTGATAATAATGAAATCTAGTGAACAATATATAAAGGTTTGAAAATGTATAATGCTATTTGTTTAAACAGTCACGCTTAGACGCGTATGCGCGAAAAAGATACCCATAAACAACTGCAGGTCATGTCCTTAACATGATGAATAATTTGAACTTGTGATTCGATTTTATTTAACTACATGAATTTATTCTGAAAATGACTAACTATAACGCAATACCGACCTTGAGGAATTTTACAAATGAATCCTTTAGATGCGTGACACGTGGCATCGCTCCATGTTCCGTCAGAACTGATAGAAACACAGTCTTCATCACCAACCCAATCGTTTGGCTCTCCAGTCTTCCAATTTCTGTACATAAACTGCGAACTATCCCACCAAACAAATTCTAAAACAAAATCAAAACACAGATACCCAGGCAGATGTTATTGAAGCCTTTAATGACACCTCTCGATATCTGGATGACATATTAAACATTGACAACACTTTCGTTCCAACTATGGTTTATACTATTTATCCTAAAGAACTTCAGCTTAACAAAGCTAATATATCTGATAATAACGCTTCTTTTCTTGATTTAGATCTCTCGATTGAAAATGGTGAAATAATTAGCAAAATCTATGACAAGAGAGATGATTTTAATTTTGACATTGTTAATTATCCCCACTTGGATGAGGATGTTCCCCGAGCAACTTTTTATGGGGTCATGTCTCAACTTATTTGTTTTTCAAGAGCTTGTACTCGAGTTGAGGACTTTAATATTCGTAATCTTTGTATAACTAAAAAGCTACTCAATCAGGGTTACCGTTACCATAAACTTCGTAAAACCTTTGCAAAATTTTATTATCGTAACCCTGATCTTCTTTCCAAATATAAAAGTAATTTAAGGACTCTTCTGCGACAAGGACTATCACAACCTAACTTCTATGGTGATGTGATTTATATACTTCGTAAGATTCTTGGTCATGATCACTTTCATACTATCTTTGTTAAACATTTTAAAAAGTTTATCAAAAGAGGTTATGACCCTATCATTTTGCAACGTACTGCATGCTTGTTGGTGGACCCTTTTACAGTTCGCCACTATGCTTTCCTCTTTAATTGTACGATGACCGGACAGGCTGTGGACTCTTTGATGACGCCTACCTAAAGCCCATTGGGAAGGTGGCGTTTGATGTTTGTCTATGATTTTTCTTGTCGTGCTCTTAATGGTTTATTCTCTTGTTGCTCTGGCTTCTGCCAAGTCATTGAGTACCTTCATTGTGGCTTTCCAGGCTATTTTTTTTTTTTGTATTATATTTACACGAGCATATTTGTGTTTTACTTATATTGCCTATTGATGCTGCCTTGTTGGTTAGGGATTAGATCATGGCGGGGACTTCTTTATTTACACTGTTCTGTTTTAATGGGATGACAGTAGTGTAAGTGTAAGGTTTGGTACTCCCTAGAACCGGTTTATACCCCCAGTGGCCTACTTTGCCACTGACCGTTTCAAGACGGTAGCCCTATTGTCAACCCTTTTGTGTTTGTGATGTCGTTTGCATTTATTATTACTTTGCCTTCTTGTTTGTCTGTTTGCGTGTTTGTTTCTGTGTTTTGTGGTTGACTGTCCTCCTTGAATGCTACTTTCCCTGTCCGATCTTTTTATATTTCTTCCTCTTATTATTTTTAGTATTTCATTATTCGTGATTATCTTTATGTTTTAGTTACACTACCTAATCTGTAACGGGGTATAGCCTGGTGGGGATGTCCTTATTTACACTTTCCGTTTAATTGGGAAGACACTTGGGTAATATTATGTAAATATCACATCCTCTTGAGGGTGACAGTGGATATTATCAACCCGAGAATGTAATGTCGACCGAGGCGATAGCGATAACTGGGTATAGCCTGGTGGGTGGGGATGTCCTTATTTACACTTTCCGTTTAATTGGGAAGACACTTGGGTAATATTATGTAAATATCACATCCTATTGAGGGTCCCAGTGGATATTATCAACCCGAGGCGATAGCCGAGGTCGACATTATCATTTCGAGGGTTGATAATATCAATCCACTGGCACCCTCAAGAGGATGTGATATTTATTTTATTATACCGAACACATACTCCTAATATACTAATACACTCCATAATGTGTTGTTGTTGAAAAAATCTATTTTTAAAACTGAGCTTTTCTAAAAGCTAACAGGATGATATTTTGCGCTATAACTCGCTATGACGCGTTGAGGGTGATAGTGCGAAATATCACCCGGAAGGGTATGAGGATTTTACGCGGAGTGTTTACAGTGAGGTATAATATTGAGGTTTGATGCACCCTAGAACCTGGTTTATACCCTCAGCAATATGTTTTGCCACTGGCGGTTCAAAAGCGGTACCTCCGTTTATGTTTTTTGGTAACCCGTACTTTACTTCTAATTAGTTTTCATATGTAATTGCTGTTTTTGTTGAATGTGCGTTTTTGGCTGAATGCGTTTTATTAATGCTACATTTTCTGATCGAACTTCATTCTCAACATTTATGTAGTATCATGACATAACATGAAGTTAATAACGTAAAAACATGGCATTTCGTAACTTAGTCTGCTACTGACTACTGCTGGGCTATCTGCATATGACAGTGTCTGCAACCAAAGTTAACAATGATTTATCGCGTATAGCATTTGCACATGTATTCATGTGGGACGTTTCACTCAATGTATATCATTTCAAAAAAAGAGTATGATAATGGACCTTTGGAAACGGCCGAAAACGACACATACGAAATATTGCAGTCTCGGTTTGATTGAGACTGTTCATGAGCGGTAGTGAAATATGCTAGCTGCCGCTCACGCCCTCTAGCCCCGGGTTGAGCAGACTAAAATCAATAGTACAAAATTTAACCATCCCGAAGATGGCATGCATATGGCGGTGGACATGGAGTTTATTGCTTCCCCATGTCGTACAGCGTATGGTCCCAGTATCTAATAAAATTAAATGTCCCGAAGGGCGAAATAAACATAATGGAATTTAGTCGGGAGCAGCGGTTATGAAGCCTGCTTATCACAAGTAACAGTCAAAAGACTAAATTAAAAAGCAGACAATATATTCTATAAGTGGTTAAACAATAACCAGAGCCTTTAATCGGCCGGAGTAGTGGAACCACTGAATCGAAAATTAAGTAAGAAAACAAAAAGAAATGAAAAAGTACCACCGATAATTAAATATAAGTATCGGGCTCAGCGATCTCCACAGATCGAATGAATAACAGTACAGTTTTGCATTTCAAGTTTTGCATTTCCAGAAATAATATGTCAACTCATTGCATCTATCACTCAATATCGATCAATATACAATGTTCAAAATATGAAACATTTTATGAAGTGATACATATATTATTATGTAAATATACAATAATATGCATATTTTAAGAAGATGACGTAACAGTTTAAACACACCAACATAGCGTGTATGCAGCAACAGTGTAATTGTACCGGCCTACGTTCAAACAGGTAGATATAAAAGTCTAACAGGAAATGTAGCATTCAAGGACCACCGTCAACCAAAAACACGCACAGAAACAAACACTAATTACAGATGAATAAAAGGCGAGACAAGACATCACAAACATAAACTGGTTGAAAATAGGGCTACCGCCTTGGAAAGATCAGTGGTAAAAAAGGTCACAGGGGGTTTAAAAGGGTACACCAAACCTCACTCTTACCCTATTGTCACTCCAATTAAACGGGACAGTATAAATAACGATATACCTGCCAATTTAAACAAACAAGACAACATTAATAGGCAAAATAAGTACAAAATATAAATGAATATAAAAACCAAAGCTAAGCTAGCCACAAAGCAAATACTCAATGACTTGGCAGAAGCCAGAGCAACAAGAAAACTAACAGTTAAGGGCACGACAAGACAAAATTAAAGACAACCATTAAACACTACCGGTCTTTGAGGATTTAGGTAGACGGCATCATAGGGTCACCAAATTGTGCTGTCATCGCACAATCAAAAGGGGGGCATAGTGGCGAGCTGTAAATGGGTCAACCACTAAACATGCAGTACGTTGCAAAATGATAGGGTCATAACCTCTTTTGATAAACTGTTTATATCTGTAAATCACATTGCCATAGAAGTCAGGTTGTAATAGTGACCGAAGAAGAGTTCTTAAATTACTTTTTTAGTTTAAAAGTAGATCAGGGTTACGTTAATAAAGATTTGCAAAGGGTTTTCGAAGTTTATGGTAACGGTAGCCCTGTTGGAGTAGCTTCTTAGTTATACAAATATTAATAAATTAACGTCCTAAACACGACTAAAAGCTCTAGAAAAAAACGAATAGGTTTTAAACCTAAACCCCATAAGAAGGAGCTCGGGGAACACCCCCATCTAAGTGAGGATACTTAACATTATCAACATTTAAAAATCATCTCTCTTGTTATAGATTGTACTTATTATTTCATCATTTTCAATAGAGAGATATAAATCAATACAAAAAGCGAAAAGATCAGAATTGTTAGCTTTGTTGAGTTGAGCTTTTTTTGAAAAGATAGTAGTAACCATATTAGAAAAAAAGGATTGTCAATGTTCAATATGTAATCTAGATATCGAGAGTTGTCATTTAAGGCTTTTCAATTTCAATTACACCTGCCTGAGTATCTGGTGAAAGACTCGACACGAAATCTCTCTCATAGTAATACAGAAACAAAACTGCGACAAGAGGTGCACAGTTCGTACCCATTTAGGGATACCAACAATGTGTCTATAAACGGTAGTTCCATACCCGACGAAAATATTAACTAATAGGAAAATTAGTGCTTCACAAACTTCTTCGCAAGTCCACATAGTGTAATTATGCTGTTAGCCCGTTTATATTCGGATAATTCGAGTATTTACGTTAATTTTGATAATAACTAAAGTAGTTTAGTCATGTTTACTCACTGCCCTTCTCAGACGGTTGGTACAAACCAATCCAGTACGATGTTCTGTTCCTGGAAAACATATGTAATATTCATGACCGTATAGTGTGTTAGTTCCTGTTAATGCACACTTGTTTTATATATTATAAAACAGTGAGGAAAGAATAAGACACACTGTCATATATAACAGATCTGCATCAGCAATTCAAGATCAACCTCAAAAGCAAGCTGAGAATTTCAAATTAAAGGTGGCGAAATTAAATTGAAAGTCACTAAAATAACACACTGTTTAAAAGGTAAAATATATTGCATTAATGAATATTGAATTAACAATAATAACAAGCAGGCTTTGCGCAAGCCTTAAGTAGAACCTGAAACACTATTTAGAAAAACAGGACACAATTTAAAAAACAATTCAACTCCATGCTGCTCGGATTGCTGGTTATCATGTTTTATTTTGATGAAAAAACAACTACTAATATTAAAGGGACAAACGGCAATCTTCATTTTTTTAAAACTCACGGCGTCCCGTTAGTTTTTCTCTTCACTTGCATTTGTTCAATCGTTAATAGTAATTGTTAGAATAGTTCAAAGCAAATTATTTTTACATATTACTGACTTTTTATAATAGTGCATCAATAATGTATTTAAAAGTTTGGTGAAATAGTGAAGAAAACTGAAATTTCAATTTTTTATTTAATTATATGCAAGCGGTTTTAAAGTCAAAATGACGCAGGATAACTAAATTGAGGAGCAAATTTTAATGTTTGAATAAAACTCAAGATTGCCATGTGTCCCTTTAAAGTTCTCAACACTACTACAAACGCAAGAAAAATACAACCTTGAAAATGGTGGGTGAATCCCACTGGAACGTTGGATTAAGGTGTAACAAAGACAACTGAGTGTTATCAACTGATCCATTATTTCATATTGGATTTATAAACGTTATACTTAAAACATAAAAGGATGGTCACCACCAGAGAACATTAACAAAGAAATATAAATCTTAAGAAATATCTATGCTTTTTTGCCTATATCGACCTTAAAAATTTGACATGGAAGTCGTTCGTCTTTTTTTTGGTGAGCTATTTATATAAAAGGCGGGTAATATGGATAAACTAGTAGAATGCCGAAGATGATACTTCTGTTTTAAAAAGTTATATTCCATCTTACTATTTGACAAGTAGAACGTCAGCTGGTTTAAATAGAAAAAACCTCTTCAAAGACAGATTATTACAGTTTGTCTTCTTAAAATACTTCCGGGTGCTATACTTGTTATGATGCTTCTATTTTTAAAACAAGAGGCCCAAGAGGGCTTGTGGACGCTCTACTTGCTAACATGGCTCTTATGACATCAATGAAGCGAGAGACTGCCATTTACGTTTTTTTGAAAGTTTTGGGCAAAATAGAGCTTTCCAACTAAATCAAGGGCCATAACTTAAGAATCTGGTAAAGTTTGGTAAAGTGAAGGCCCTACGTATTAACGAGGCAAAATATAGCATTTTTAACTAAATTAAGAGTCATAACTCCTCTGTTACTTGTCTGACTGGTCCAACATAGAGCTAAAAAAATCAAATAAAAAAAAAATCAAAAAAAAAAATCAATAAAATCAAAAAATAAAAATAAAACATAAAAAAGAAAGTCGTAAAATCTGGTAAAGTTTGGCAAAGATCAGATGCAAAATGAAGGCCCTATCGTAAGACGAGGTAAATTATAGCATTTTTAACAAAATCAAGGGCCATAACTCCGCTGTTACTTGTTCGATCTGTCTGGTTTTCGAACTTGTCCGAGCTTTTATTGACATTAATAATCTGATAAAGTTTGGTAAAGATAGGATGAACAATGAAGCCCTTATCGTCTTAACGAGGCAAAATATAGCATTTTAACTAAATCAAGGGCAATAACTCCGCTGTTAATGGTCCGATCTAGCTGGTTTTCGAACTTTTCCGAGCTTTCATTGATATTAACAATCTGTGCAAGTTTGTAAAGATGAAATAATAAATGAAGGTGCTAGAGTGTTCACAAGGCTTAATATGGAATTTTTTAGCAAAACAAGAGCCATAACTCCGGTGAAATTACTTCGATCTTGCCGGTTTTCGAACTTGTTCGAGCTTTTATTGATATAAAGACACTGGCAAAGTTAAGTAAAGATCCGATTAATATTGAAGGCCCTAGAGTGTTCACAAGGCAGAAAATAGCATTTTTCAGAAGAAACAAGGGCCATAACTCCGGTGTTACTGATCCGATTCAGCTGGTTTTTGAACTTGTCCGAGCTTTTATTGAAATCAACAATCTGTGCACGTTTGGTAAAGATCAAATAATAAAAGAAGGTGCTAGAGTGTTCACAAGGCTTAATATGGCATTTTTCAGCAAAACAAGGGCCATAACTCCGTTGAAACTATTTCGATCTGGCTGATTTTCGAACTTCTCCGAGCTTTTATTAATATAAAGACACTGGCAAAGTTTCGTAAAGATTCGATTAATAATGAAGACCCTAGAGTGTTCACAATGCAAAAGTTTACGGACGACGGACGGACGGATGACGACGGACAACTCGCCATCTGGCCTTCGGCCAGTAGAGCTAAAAATGATAATAAGTCTGGCAGGCTTGCATGGCATGTACCTTTTAAATACAGTTTTTATTTGTCTTACTTACGTAAGTCGTTGTATAAAGATATTCTCCTCATGACTTTGGATGGTGGTCAAGGTTCCACCATAACGACGACAAATAGTTACACTTTCTCTCCATGGCGCTGATTCGTTTTTCGAAGACATCTACAGTTTAAATATAAATGTAAATGACTTTATTTCAATCAAAACAGCTTCATTTATGGTTGGTAAAAAGAGAAATGCTTTAGCTAAATTAGCAAATTCAGTGCAACTGCAAAGATTCGTCATTTCTTGAAAATATTATTGAAGACTACATAAAAGTCCTTCCTAATATCATAAGTTTTTTTATCACATACATTGCGGTGTGGTAGTGTAATAAAGCCATGATATATTTATCATAATAAACTAGTGTAATAAATATGCAATAAAGGCCGAATCCTTTTAGTTGAGATTAGAGTTCATCGGAATTACCTTGTCGATTTTCGTAACCGTTTAAAATACAGGATAACGGGAAGTGACGAGGAAGTTCCGTTGATCGGTGTCGCACGGAAAAGACCGATACAACTTACGACATCATACAAACATAATTTATTTAACTCGTTAGATAATTGATATGATGCTCGGCACAGTCTCGCATCATATACTTTTATCCAACTCGTTTTATAAATTCAATATTAAACAGGAACTCATATAATATCCTCTTTTACACACTGGTAAACCGGCGACCGAAAGATCAGCTGGCTACCGAAAGATCAGCTCAAAGCAAAAAGGTACCCATCAACACTGGGGTAAGTATTTCTGCTATTTGGATATGTTATTCTCAACATATTTACAAAAGAAATGGTTCTCCGTGTTGCTGAATGAACGATACACGAATGTGTGTAAATGTCTTGGCATTATGTCAAATATTTTGTGAGATATGGCGAGTTAAACGTGAATATTTCCCAAAAAGATGTCAATTCTGAAGTTTATACCATAAATACTCATAAAATATTCAATACTGAGGTAAAACAGGTATACGATTAAAACAATTTATATTTAATGTAAAACGTATATAATTCTTACTGCAAGAATCCACGTATTAAAAAAGTTATGACTATTTAAACTACACCGGTCGGTAAGAAAATGCGCCCGAATGGCACAGCTCCGAAAATTATTGGCGCCCCGAAAGATCAGCCCTGAAATCAACTTGAGAAAATCGCATTTTTTGTGACCAGACGGGTGTTTTATTAGTATTTCATAAAATCACAAGAAATACTGGTTGCATTTAAATACATTGCATCAGACAATTTACTGAAATTGATAAAACCTATTTCTTTAATCAAATAATATTTATGCTAAAAACGACACGAATAAAAAAAGTTCACGGTTATCGTCTCACGCGTTTGGGCAATGAGCAATTTTATAAGGAAACTTGTGACCAGTCGTAAACCAGTGAAATTACTTAACAAATATTATTCAATTATCGCCTGCTAATTAGGTCAATACGTAGATTTATCGACCAGAACAATTCATTTGACCAAGAACGAAGTTCGAGGTCGATATGATTTTGTTTCTGTTTGATAAATCTGCGTATTGACCGATATATCAAATAGGCAATAATTCTTTTATTATTAAAATTATATTATTTCGTACTATAATATCCAACATACTTTATAGTTCATAAGCGCGGGAAACGTCTTAATTATAGATTATTCAGAATGTATTGATGTGCGTTGTGGTATGTTATTAAAGGTGCCGTTTTTCTACTTCTTTTTTGATCGGTAGCCAGCTGATCTTTCGGTCGCCGGTTTACCAGTGTGTTTTAGTCTGTTTACGGACCAACTCAAAGTTTCATAACAACCAACGAATATACAATTATGTAAATAAGCATAACCTAACCTAATCTTGCGGCTCAAATACTTAACTATATATGCATTAATGGACGTTGTAGCATGGTCGCTGAACTTTTCTTTTGTATTTCCAAACGTGTAAATCGTTTAATTGAAAATAACACCTGTCAGAATAAATGGTTATTGGAAGTTAGAGTATGGCAGACAGCTGAAATAGACATGCTCGTTAGTTAGTTTAAACACCTCGATGGGCAACGTCCATCTAGATGTTTAAATCAGACAACTCGATGAGACCATAATCTATCTATACTCTGTAAAAAAAAGTTTTGGACCATGGCAGTGTTCGAACCGTACAATGATCGCTCAACCATGACATTTGACCATAACCCATATTATCTCAGTTGATAATTCACAATAGATCAACAATCAACAATAATTATCGTTAACAATGAAAGTTTGCACAAAAATTAATAATCTTTTTTATTGGTTACTCGAATGACTGTAACTGTTATTGTTTCTATGGACTTTGCAACATTTTTTACAGACCCTTTGTGTGTTCGCGATCTTTTTTTAAAATCTAATCTTGTTTGGAATTTAATGCTTTTGGAACCAAATTAACCGGGTAGGGTAGACCTTGGTTACTAAAAAAAGATAATTAAATTCTGTCTACTAGTTTTATTTTTATATGACTTTATATACCCTGGTCCAAAACTTGTTTTACCGAGTATATTAAATAATGACGCCAACAAAAATAACTCTTAGTATAACATCTTTAATCAACATCAACTACAATTAGCAAACCTTTTTTGTAGAAGTCGAACAAAAAATACATATCGTTATCAGCTTGCTTTGATACCATATAGAGGTTGAAATTAATTAAAAAAACAAAACAACGACAGACACATGTTACCCAGAAGCTTAGGTCATTGTTTGAAATGAATAAACAAAAAACTTAACACATCGTTAACAGCTTTTATACCATATAGAGATTCTTTGAAATTAACACAGCAGCACTGATATATCGTTATCATCTATAATAACCCGTAACGAATGTATTAAATTAATAAACAACAACCTGAAACATCGTTGTCAGCTTTGATACCATATATATATATATACTTTTCTGAAAGCAATGCTCTGGTATATCATTATTAAATCGGATACCCTGTATAGAGTACACAATCTGACTCATTGTTATCAGTTTTGATACCATATAGAACTTCTTTGAAATGCTTGACATATCGTTATTATTGATGATATCCAGAAGGGAAAATATTTGAAATGAATAAATTACAACCTTACCAGTTTTGAAACCTTGAAGTGAATCTTTGAAATTATACATAATCAAACTGATGCATTGGCTATTCTATTATTCCTTGTTGAGAATCGTTGAATACATTAAAAACACATTACCACAGTTCTAGTATCGGTGATACATTATAAATAATCACGGTATAATTTAAAACATCAATAACACATCATTATCAGCTTTGGTTTCGTAGAGAATCCCGGTATTATTAAAGAATTCATCCATATTCCTTTCACCGTTTATGAGTTTTAAACGACGGTGGTAAATTTAAATAGCCATGAAGCGCGTCATTATATTTACATTAGTTCCCATTCGCTATACTCCAAACAATAACGTGCCTTGTGAAATTGATAATGATAAGAACAGTGCAAGCCGACAACCAACTGCTATCAGTTTTCAGACAGTGCAATAGCCTGTATATAATATATAATATTCAGACAAATTGGATGCGTGCACGTAACTTCGCTAGTCTAATTCGAAATTTGAGGCTTTTTACCATTTCAAAAGAAAGTATCAAGTGAACGTGAATATATTGAACATTTCAGTACTGACATATTGTTATCAGCATATCCTACCCTGTAGCAAAATCCTTGAAATGCAACCCATGGGTACGGACAATCTGGTAGAGGAGACGTTGTCGTAGATGATGTTGTAACAGCGACAGTGTAACCCTCTCTGACTGTCTGACACACAAATGGAAGTTGTTTGGTACAGGTTGTGTTTATCCACATACCAATTGGTCGTTTTGTAGACATGGCAAAGCATCCGTCTTCGAAATATGAAGCTGGAAAAGAGTTTGTGCCGAAGGTGTAACATCCATACAGGTGTAACGACAATACAACGTATTGCTTGCTATAGTCCTATACATCACTGTATAATATGTTGAACGCAATACGTGCATTTATAATATAGAAAACAACGATGAAATATCAAACTATATATAATTTGGATTGATCTAAGTAGATACAAAAGTCGAACAGAAAATCATTGACCACACAGTCAACCAAAAACACGCTTAGAAACAAATAATAATTACAAAGATGAATAAAAGGCAAGATATGACGTCACAATTATAAAAATGTTGACAATAGGGCTACCGTATTGGAACGGTCAGTGGCAAAACAGGCCGCTGGGAGTTTTAACCAGATTCGATGGTGCACCAAACCTCTCTTACGCTATTGTTATCCCAATAAAACAATTAAACGGGACAGTCTAAATTAAGATATTCCCGCCAAGTATATTCTATAACAAGCAAGGCAGACACATACATTATCATGTATAGATGACTATAAAACAAAAGCATAGAAACCCGCAAAGCAAGTACTCAGTGATTTGGCAGAATTCTGTAAGTGTCACAGTCATTATTGAGAAATATTAGCAAATACCTTATTTAAAAAAAATATGATATTCATAATAAAAATCCGCATTGGGATTACAGATCTGTATTCAAACTAAACGAAATAAACTACGCCATTTATATATTACGTTAACGTATATAGTAAAAGTAGATATAAAAGTCGAACAGGAAATGTTGCATTCCAGAACCACAGTCACACCAACAACACGCACAGAAACAAACAATAATTACAACGATGAATAAAAGGCAAGATATGACATCACAAACATAAACAAAGACAATATGGCTACCGCCTTGGTTTTACAGATACAGGGCTCTGCTTCGCGTGTGTTCGCTCCTTAGCGGAGGCATGTTTGATGGGAAGCTGCAGCCTTCATCTCATCTCTCTCTCTCTCTCTCTCTCTCTCTCTCTCTCTCTCTCTCAGGTTGTTGCCCAAATATAACCTAACATGATGTGTTTCATCTGATACATCATTTGCTGTTATAGATACGAACATTTATTAGCGAAAGTAGTTAAATAATATAAATGTAGTGGGTTCCGGTGGTGTAAACGTCAGTATGCCCGGTACTATGCCCTGCCACGTTAATCACACTGCTTTAACCTCAGTTTGTTTACATATATACATATTTACATATATACATACATGTATATATTAGTGTAGGTAGGCAAATAGTATACATATATGTATGTATTAGTGTATGTAGGCAAATATTATACATATATATATGTATTAGTGTATGTAGGCAAATATTATACATATATGTATGTATTAGTGTATGTAGGCAAATATTATACATATATGTATGTATTAGTGTATGTAGGTAAATATTAGTATCCTAATTAGTATACCTTCTTGAGGAAAATGGGTGAACTGAAGAGTTTGGTTATCATCCCATGAAGGAACATTATTCGTAATGTTCATTCCTATCCAATAGTTTTCCCTGGAATCCATCATCTCGCTTGCAACAAACGCTTGTAGATATCTAAACAAATATGAACAAATATGAACAATAAGACTAGAAATCAATAATGAAAGCAATGTGATAGCAGCTAGGTTCGCATCTAAATACAGTCGTAACATCTCATTTTTTACAAATATAAATCAGGATCACACATAAATTGTCTAGTCGAACGCAATACATACACTTAATATCCTTTGCTAGAGGCCTCGGTAGCTCAGTGGATATGGACTTGATTTTTGTTGCCAATATATGACCTAACATGTGTTTCATTGACTACGAATACATCATTTGCTATTATAAATGCGAACATTAATTAGCGATATTTTATGAAACTTAATTCATTTTCACTGGCTATCATTGAATATTGTGTATAGAAAACGAGCTGATATTAATAATCAAATAAGATGCAGTGTATATAGTCTGCGGACAGGCCACAATTATCCGGATTGCAAAATAAATAAAAACAGAAATAATAAAAACATATATTTTTTTTTACCGAGTTTTCAAATAATATCACATTGGTAACTCTTTTAATGTGAAATATGTAAAAGAGAAAGTCACTGAGCTACTTTTTCAGGTGACTGATCTAGTTTTGGTGTCACTAACCTAATTTCGAATTTCCAACGTTTGAAAATTGTCCATTGCTGACTTTTACTCTATTTTGGTGACTTGAAATTGTGTCAAGGTCAACATTTTATAATGCCAACATTTGAGGTCAAATGATCCTCAGCATATAATAATGCTAATATTCGTGGTAAAATAAAAGTATGCAACATTTCAACCCGACAGAAAAAATAAACAGATGATCAAAAGTGACAGCTTGCAAATAATCAGAACGAATTTTGGTTTAGACCAACAGCATGTCATGCCAATAACTCGTAACAATACTTCTTACAATTCAAGAGGAGCAACGATAATAACCTTTGTATTTTAGTCTGATTTTAGACAGGAAGGCCATTTTGTATTTCGCTGAAATGTGAATTAAAGTAGCCATTCCGACAACAACAGCCACATTTTACAACATATGCACACCATTTCAAAAACTGCTGACGACGAACTATACATATAATTTACCTATTTTGAGTAACCAAATTCTACAGACACAATATAAACGGCTTAAACCAGCAAGGTTAAACACCAAAACTGGAGTGTCGAATTAAGAGTTACCAACTCATAATTCATTTTGCGCCTATTCAATCACGTGTTATTTAAGAACTTGAAACTATACCTTTAATCAGTACATAATTATATATTATTATATAACCTGAACACCTGGATAGAGTTTGGATAAACGGTTTTGTGTAATTTTGCCGCCATTTGAAGGGTAAGCTTCTTTAAGTTGTACACCAAGAAATAAAAAAAGATCGGACAGGGAAAGTAGCATTTAAGGAGGACAGTCAACCACAAAACACAGAAACAAACACACAAACGGACAAACAAAAAGGCAAAAGTAATAATAAATGCAAACGACATCACAAACACAAAAGGGTTGACAATAGGGCTACCGCCTTGGCATAATTATTTCTGAAACGGAGCATGAAAATCCACCCATTGATTTCTGAAAATCGATACAAAACACCAAATGGACAGACAACGGTATACGCGCCATCGTATAAGCGCTCGTGGACATCGACCTTTAAAGCTTGAAGTACAAATACTTTAACATACCTGTCGTGTATACCGACTAAAGAACCACCAATTGTTTTACAGTAGGTTCTTGCCTCTTGCCAGGACTTTTGTAATTTCACATATCTATAGCAGTAGTTGCGGAAGCCATACGAGAAGTCCTTAAACAATAAAAACATGATTTATCGCAATGTTTTGAAATGGAATTCCAAAGCGGTAATGTTTGCATGTGTACAATGGGGTAAAAACATTAAGCTGTCTTTCGCTAACATCCTATTTTACGAAAGTTAAATAGAGTTAACACGTATGTCATCCAAAAAGAGAAACAATCATCTATATATTGGGTGTGATAGTTGCAAAGGATGCAAATCACTTACAAGTATACTGTTTTGTACGTAACACATATTGAAAACGTTTACACAACCTTATACTGTTTTCAAAATTATTTCGATATGAATTCATTTTTGAAATCAATTTGACTTGTTGAAACTTGAAGGTTAATAATCATATCCCCTTTTTGTAATCTCATTGTGATTGCATTTAAAAAGAAAGAAAACAACACAGCAGAACTCAAGTAATGAGATAAGCTCGATATATATATATTTATACAATATACACTTTTTCATGTTTGTATTTATTATTTAGTACAGCACTGACTAGAAAAATGTGTAAACATAACCTGAAAGTTGCATTTAAAAATAATGATGATTAGTGGATTTCTATGTTGTTTTCTTTTTCAAATGCAATCTCAGTTGGATTTAAAAAAAAGACAAAGAAGCTAATACAACGGTATATAATTACTCATGCGTTTCACTCATAACAAGTGATGTAATGGCAATATGTTTTGTATCTTAATATCGCTCTCTTTGACTGGTTGCCTTTTCCTCCGTAATACAATAACTAACTGGCTCTAGTGCAATGCACAGTGTAGTGCCTTTTTTTAGTGATTGCACCACTACGTGCTATATCGTATGCGTATTTAAATATCTTTATCAAAGATCATGTCTTTGAACTCCTTAAAGGGCTAGCCTGGTAGTACTGGAGAACTTTTGGGTGATTGACATGGGCATGCACTGAAACATGGCTTGGCCTCATTAGCCTGTCCTGGCCTGTCCTGGCCTGGCCTAAGATAAATTGGTCCCTTGGGGCTAGTTTAGGTCAGGCCAAGGAGTCATGGGTACAAAACTGGGGTTAATGTTTGCTATTCAAGGTCATTTATGTTATTTCTACACGGTCAGTGGCTCACGTTAAGGTTAGCACCTCTCTCATGGGACAATGCAGCTGTACGGAGTATGTTAGGAATTGTACACCTTGTGAGGGTCATTCAGAAATAATAATTTGATAGTTATCATGTTGAAGCAACACATTTTTGTCTTCATATGATACAATGCAACCAGTTTATGATGCAATGGAAACATGTATTTATTAATGTGAAATAGACAGTTTGAAGCAACACATTTTTGTCTTCATAAAGACAGTTTGAAGCAACACATTAAAGAGACATCTCTCCAGCCTAAAGGGACATCTCTATAGCTTAAAGAGACATCTTTCTAGATTAAAGAGACATCTCTCTAGTTTAAAGAGACATCTCTCTAGCTTAAAGAGACATCTCTCTAGCTTTAAGGGACAAGTCTCTAGCTTAAAGGGACATCTCTCTAGCGTAAAGAGACATCTCTCTAGTTTAAAGAGACATCTCTCTAGCTTAAAAGGACATCTCTCTAGCTTAAAGAGACATCTCTCTAGCTTAACTGAACATCTCTCTAGCTTAAAGAGACATCTTTCTAGTTTACAGAGACATCTCTCTAGTTTAAAGAGACATCTCTATAGCTTAAAGAGATACCTCTCTAGCTTAAAGGGACATCTCTTTAGCTTAAAGAGACATCTTTCTAGATTAAAGAGACATCTCTAGTTTAAAGAAAAATCACTATAGTTTAAAGAGACATCTCTCTAGTTTAAAGAGTCATCTCTGTAATTTAAAGAGGCATCTTTCTAGCTTAAAGGGACATCTCTCTAGCTTAAAAGAGACATTTCTCTAGTTTCAAGAGAAATCACTCTAGTTTACAGAGACATCTCTCTAGCTTAAAGGGACATCTCTCTTGCTTGAAGGGACATCTCTCTAGCTTAAAGAGACATCTTTCTAGTTTAAAGGGTCATCTCTCTAGCTTAAAGAGACATCTTTCTAGTTTACAGAGACATCTATCTAGTTTAAAGAGACATCTCTATAGTTTAAAGAGATATCTCGGACATATCTCTAGCTTAAAGAGACATCTTTCTGGATTAAAGAGATATCTCTAGTTTAAAGAGACATCTCTAGTTTAAAGAGAAATCACTATAGTTTAAAGAGACATCTCTCTAGTTTAAAGAGTCATCTCTCTAATTTAAAGAGGCATATGTCTAGCTTAAAGGGACATCTCTGTAGCTTAAAGAGACATCTCTCTAGTTTAAAGAGAAATCACTCTAGTTTAAAGAGACATCTCTCTAGTTTAAAGAGACATCTCTCTAGTTTAAAGAGACATCGTTTTAGCTGAAATGGACATCTCTGTAGCTTAAAGAGACATCTTTCTAGTTTACAGAGACATCTCTCTATCTCTCTAGCTTGAAGGGACATCTCTCTAGCTTAAAGAGACGTCTTTCTAGTTCAAAGAGACATCTCCCTAGTTGAAAGAGACATCTCAGCCATCTCTCTAGTTTAAAGAGGCATCTTTCTAGCTTAAAGGGACATCTCTGTAGCTTAAAGAGACATCTCTCTAGTTTAAAGAGAAATAACTCTAGTTTAAAGAGACATCTCTCTAGTTTAAAGAGGGATCTCTCTGCTTTAAAGAGACATCTTTTTAGCTGAAAGGGACATCTCTGTAGCTTAAAAAGACATCTCTTTAGTTTACAGAGACATCTCTCTAGCTTAAAGAGACATCTCTCTAGTTTAAAGAGAAATTACTCTAGTTTAAAGAGACATCTCTCTAGTTTAAAGAGACATCTTTCTAGCTTAAAGGGACATCTCTGTAGCTTAAAGAGACATCTTTCTAGTTTACAGAGACATCTCTCTAGCTTAAAGAGACATATCTCTAGAGTTTAAAGAGACATCTCTTTATCTTAAAGAGCTTCTCTCTAGTTTAAAGAGACATCTCTCTAGCTTAAAGAGACATCAACGTCCGTCCGTTAACTTTCGTTTAAATGACGTCTTTGCATAAACCGCTTGGCTCATTTTAACCAAACTTCACATGGATGATCCTGGGGTCAATGCTGTCAAATTTATACGAATTAGGTCAATGCGACATCCAAGATGGCCGCCATTACCATATATGGTCAAAACAGCTTATTATCAAGAACCACTGAACATATTTTGACAGTTTTTCTTCATTAATGATCGCCAAGACTATATAATGTGTACAAATGAAGTTCCCAGGGTCAACAAAACAGTTTTTTTGAACAACTTACCGGTAAAGCAGTTGTTTTTTTCTGAAACCACAAGGCACATAGCTCTCATATATTACATGTAGCATCAGCCTTTGATCTTCTATCAAGTTAGTTCAAATAGTGACCCTGGGGTCGAACCTGGCCCCGCCCCAGAGGTTAAAATGTTTTGCATAGACATATAATCAACAGTTGCTCCCAACAAGGGTAGAGACAAGTAAATGATGCATTTTGTTGACATAACGATTTTATTTTACTGAAAATCATAAATTGGCTCAGTGGTGCCATTGGTAGACCAGAGCGGCAGACCCTGTTCTAAAATAGTTTTGAAATATGGAATCTTATAGACAAAACAAAACTCATTTTTTTCTCTCAATACTATCAACATAACATGATATCACTTTTCCCTTAACAGTTATTTAATTAAAGATTTCATAGTTTTCGAAAGAAAACAATATATGCAAAATCACTCTGAAATAAAGTTTAAATGTACATGCTTTAGAATAATAAAGAACTCGGATTTAATAGTGGTTTGATGGATCCCTGGGCAATCATTCATTATTGCAACTTGTTTACAATTCTAGGGAGCTGACCCTGATCTGACCAGACAGAACCCATTAATGTCCCATCACCTTGAACTACATTTAGAGTTATAAGGTGATTATAATTCGGCCAAATAGTTATATGGTAAAGCAATACGATAGCAACAGGACACGCTTTTAAAAACTTAAATATTTTCATTGTTTAAGGCTCTTCAAGCAAATCACAGCTATCTTATATTGACCTTCGTTTTTAAGCTCGACTAGTATTCTAACTTGCATATGCTGTTTAACATTTGCCATCAACACGTTGCATAAACCAACGGTTATTACCACTTTTCGACGTGTCTTGGTCATGTGAAAATCTATTTATATAAGACACAAAGGTCATTATATCCCACATTCAAGTTTCTATCTTTAAAGAATCTTATTTTTAAATATGGTTCGCATAATTTACTTTTATAACTAAACAATGAAGGCCACACTAACCAAATTTTTTAAAATGAGTTGTGCACCTTGAAAATTGTCACCGAAGGACCATTTACAAAGATTTTAGATATGGTAACCTTGAAATTCAGTTTTTAATGTCAGAATATAAAAATGCCCATTGTTGAGGTAAAAGGACAGCTATGCTAAGGTTTGACCTGATAGCTCTTATAGTTTCGCGTAATCAATGTGGTTGGGGAAAACAAATACAAAGCGAAATAAAAAAAGATCATATCTGATATCAGTTGCTATCATAATTACAAAGAAGTTGAATGTGAACACTGCCTCTATTAAAATACCACATGCTCTTAGACTATACACCATTTGAGTTCCCAAGTGTATTGTGTTTTTTTATTGAAAATGCACCTGTATTTGTTTGTCCCATTAGTGGTCTCTTAATAAATATTTGACTAAAATTCATTTCATCTGCCCATCTATATGCATCAATCATTATATCCATGATATAATCTCATTATATATACAATAAAAAGTATGTATTACCAACCCCTTATGCAATATATGCAATCAAATACTATATAGAGTATATTATTACACTACACACCCTACCATCCAGCAACCCATTCACCCTACCAAAATGGAACCACCCTTTCAACCATCCATCCACCTATCCATTTGCCCACTAACTGTTCAATTTTATTTACCATCCATCCACCATCTCACCCTTCCAAAAATATTGTACCAACATATCCTTAACTTATTTATTGAATCATTATCATTGCATTAATATATTGTTGTATATCCTGCCATTCATTTATAAACCACTCAATCGTATTATCAGTTTCAAACATTAATTTATTTTATTATTCATATCATCCTTATATATTATTGTATTCCCAATTGCACAAGTTTATGTTCCTTCCTTCTACACGTTTTTCGTGATTAAAAGCATTGACATATCATAACCAATGATAATTCAATGCAATCAAATAACAGGATGAATTATAGTTATCTGAAGTTAAGACCTTTGTGAATACCCCTCATTTTGAAGTTGGTCAATCGACCTGACTAAGGACATGACCTGGAACAATAACAATTAAGGTAAACAAGTTTTAGGCCAGGCCAGGCCAGGCCAATGAGGCCAGGCTAGTTAGGCCAAGCCATGTTTCAGTGTATGCCATTGACATGTGCTGCAGTGAAGGGGCTATTATTTCTAATTGAAGCCATAAAAATAACAGCATGGGGTGCTAAGTGATATGGTTCAGAGTGGTCAGTACGACTGCTTATAATTTAGAGATCTTATCCGACAGAGCATTACACATGATTGGGGGAGTGTTTTTATTGTGTAATAAAGACTACTTTTTATCATTACATTTTAATTATTGTTCATTATCAGGAAAATTCACTGAGAGTTACATATTTTGTAATCCACCTAATTATAATAGTTACTAGATATACACTTTTATTCCCATTTATGATAGTTATTGCATATATGTATATGTACCTCTTGTTCAATGGTTACTGAATATATGTATATGTACCTCTTGTACAATCGTTACTGCATATAGGTACATGTCCCTTGTTCAATGGTTACTGCATCTATGTATATGTACCTCTTGTTCAATGGTTACTTCATCTATGTATATGTACCTCTTGTTCAATGGTTGTATATATACCTCTTGCACAATGGTTACTGCATCTATGTATATGTACCTCTTGTTCAATGGTTACTGCATATATGTATATGTACCTCTTGTACAATGGTTACTGCATCTATGTTTATGTACCTATTGTTCAATGGTTACTGCATATCTGTATATTACTTCTTGTACAATGGTTACTGAATATAGGTATATGTATCTCTTGCACAATGGTTACTGCATCTATGTGTATGTACCTGTTGTACAATGGTTACTGCATCTATATATATGTACCTCTTGTTCAATGGTTACAGCATCTATGTGTATGTACCTGTTGTACAATGGTTACTGCATCTATATATATGTACCTTTTGTTCAATGGTTACTGCATCTATGTATTGGTTAGTGCATCTATGTATATGTACCTCTTGTTCAATGGTTACTGCATCTATGTATATGTACCTCTTGTTCAAGGGTTACTGCATCTATGTGTATGTACCTCTTGTTCAATGGCTGTATATTTACCTCTTGCACAATGGTTACTGCATATATGTATATGTACCTCTTGTTCAATGGTTACTGCATCTATGTATATGTACCTCTTGTCCAATGGTTGTATATGTACCTCTTGCACAATGGTTACTGCATCTATGTATATGTACCTCTTGTTCAATGGTTACTGCATATATGTATATGTACCTCTTGTTCAATGGTTACTGCATCTATGTATATGTACCTCTTGTCCAATGGTTGTATATGTACCTCTTGCACAATGGTTACTGCATCTATGTATATGTACCTCTTGTTCAATGGTTACTGCATATATGTATATGTACCTCTTGTTCAATGGTAACTGCATCTATGTATATGTACCTCTTGTCCAATGGTTGTATATGTACCTCTTGCACAATGGTTACTGCATCTATGTATATGTACCTCTTGTTCAATGGTTACTGCATATATGTATATGTACCTCTTGTACAATGATTACTGCATCTATGTATATATACCTCTTGTTCAATGGTTACTGCATATATGTATATGTACCTCTTGTACAATGGTTACTGAATATATGTATATGTACCTCATGTACACTCGTTAGTGCATATAGGTATATGTACCTCTTGCACAATGGTTACTGCATCTATGTATATGTACCTCTTGTTCAATGGTTACTGCATATATGTATATGTACCTCTTGTTCAATGGTAACTTCATCTAGGTATATGTACCTCTTGTCCAATGGCTGTATACGTACCTCTTGCACAATGGTTACTGCATCTATGTATATGTACCTCTTGTTCAATGGTTACTGCATCTATGTATATGTACCTCTTGTTCAATGGTTACTGCATCTATGTATATGTACCTATTGTTCAATGGTTACTGCATCTATGTATATGTACCTCTTGTTCAATGGTTACTGCATCTATGTATATGTACCTCTTGTTCAATGGTTACTGCATCTATGTATATGTACCTCTTGCACAATGGTTACTGCATCTATGTATATGTACCTCTTGTTCAATGGTTACTGCATCTATGTATATGTACCTCTTGTTCAATGGTTACTGCATCTATGTATATGTAGCTCTTGTCCAATGGTTGTATATGTACCTCTTGCACAATGGTTACTGCATCTATGTATATGTACCTCTTGTTCAATGGTTACTGCATCTATGTATATGTACATCTTGTACAATGGTTACTGCATATATGTATATGTACCTCTTGTACAATGGTTACTGCATCTATGTATATATACCTCTTGTTCAATGGTTACTGCATATATGTATATGTACCTCTTGTACAATGGTTACTGAATATATGTATATGTACATCTTGTACAATGGTTAGTGCATATATGTATATGTACCTCTTGTACAATGGTTACTGCATCTATGTATATATACCTCTTGTTCAATGGTTACTGCATATATGTATATGTACCTCTTGTACAATGGTTACTGAATATATGTATATGTACCTCATGTACACTCGTTAGTGCATATAGGTATATGTACCTCTTGCATAATGGTTACTGCATATATGTATATGTACATCTTGTACAATGGTTACTGAATATATGTATATGTACCTCATGTACACTCGTTAGTGCATATAGGTATATGTACCTCTTGTACAATGGTTACTGTATCTATGTATATGTACATCTTGTTCAATGGTTGTACTATATGTACCTCTTGCACAGTGGTTACTGCATCTATGTATATGTACCTCTTGTACACTCGGGGGCGTCCGTGGCCGAGTGGTTAGAGTCTCTGACTTGCAATCACTTGCCCCTCACCGCTGTAGGTTAGATCCCTCAGGGGCCTAGGAATCTTTATGTGAGGAAGCTATCCAGCTGGCTTGCGAAACGTCGGTGGTTCTACCCAGGTGCCCGCCCGTGCACGAAAATTGCCCGGAGGGGCACCTGGGGTCTTCCTCCACCAGTGGAAGCTGGAAAGTCGCCATATGACCTTAGCTGTTGGTGCGACTATAAAATCCAATTCAATTCAATTCTTGTACACTCGTTACTGCATATAGGTATATGTACCTCTTGTTCATTGGTTACTGCATCTATGTATATGTACCTCTTGTTCAATGGTTGTATATGTATCTCTTGTTCAATGGTTGTATATGTATCTCTTGTTCAATGGTTGTATATGTACCTCTTGTTCAATGGTTGTATATGTACTGTACCTCTTGTTCAATGGTTGTATATGTACCTCTTGTTCAATGGTTGTATATGTACCTCTTGTTCAATGGTTGTATATGTACCTCTTGTTTAATGGTTGTATATGTACCTCTTGTTCAATGGTTGTATATGTACCTCTTGTTCAATGGTTGTATTTGTACCTCTTGTTCAATGGTTGTATATGTACCTCTTGTTCAATGGTTGTATATGTACCTCTTGTTCAATGGTTGTATATTTACCTCTTGTTCAATGGTTGTATATGTACCTCTTGTTCAATGGTTGTATATGTACATCTTGTTGAATGGTTGTATATGTACCTCTTGTTCAATGGTTGTATATGTACCTCTTGTGGTTGTATATGTACCTCTTGTTCAATGGTTGTATATGTACCTCTTGTTGAATGGTTGTATATGTACCTCTTGTTCAATGGTTGTATATGTACCTCTTGTTGAATGGTTGTATATGTACCTCTTGTTCAATGGTTGTATATGTACCTCTTGTTCAATGGTTGTATATGTACCTCTTGTTCAATGGTTGTATATGTACCTCTTGTTCAATGGTTGTATATGTACCTCTTGTGGTTGTATATGTACCTCTTGTTCAATGGTTGTATATGTACCTCTTGTTCAATGGTTGTATATGTACCTCTTGTGGTTGTATATGTACCTCTTGTTCAATGGTTGTATATGTACCTCTTGTTGAATGGTTGTATATGTACTTCTTGTTCAATGGTTGTATATGTACCACTTGTGGTTGTATATGTACCTCTTGTTCAATGGTTGTATATGTACCTCTTGTTCAATGGTTGTATATGTACCTCTTGTTCAATGGTTGTATATGTACCTCTTGTTCAATGGTTGTATATGTACCTCTTGTACAATGGTTGTATATGTATCTCTTGTTCAATGGTTGTATATGTATCTCTTGTTCAATGGTTGTATATGTACCTCTTGTTCAATGGTTGTATATGTATCTCTTGTTCAATGGTTGTATATGTACCTCTTGTTCAATGGTTGTATATGTACCTCTTGTTGAATGGTTGTATATGTACTTCTTGTTCAATGGTTGTATATGTACCACTTGTGGTTGTATATGTACCTCTTGTTCAATGGTTGTATATGTACCTCTTGTTCAATGGTTGTATATGTACCTCTTGTTCAATGGTTGTATATGTACCTCTTGTTCAATGGTTGTATATGTACCTCTTGTACAATGGTTGTATATGTATCTCTTGTTCAATGGTTGTATATGTATCTCTTGTTCAATGGTTGTATATGTACCTCTTGTTCAATGGTTGTATATGTATCTCTTGTTCAATGGTTGTATATGTACCTCTTGTTCAATGGTTGTATATGTACCTCTTGTTCAATGGTTGTATATGTACCTCTTGTTCAATGGTTGTATATGTACCTCTTGTTCAATGGTTGTTTATGTACCTCTTGTTCAATGGTTGTATATGTACCTCTTGTTCAATGGTTGTATATGTACCTCTTGTTCAATGGTTGTATATGTATCTCTTGTTCAATGGTTGTATATGTACCTCTTGTTCAATGTTTGTATATGTACCTCTTGTTCAATGGTTGTATTTGTACCTCTTGTTCAATGGTTGTATATGTACCTCTTGTTCAATGGTTGTATATGTACCTCTTGTTCAATGGTTGTAATATGTACCTCTTGTTCAATGGTTGTATATTTACCTCTTGTTCAATGGTTGTATATGTACCTCTTGTTCAATGGTTGTATATGTACCCCTTGTTGAATGGTTGTATATGTACCTCTTGTTCAATGGTTGTATATGTACCTCTTGTGGTTGTATATGTACCTCTTGTTCAATGGTTGTATATGTACCTCTTGTTGAATGGTTGTATATGTACCTCTTGTTCAATGGTTGTATATGTACCTCTTGTTGAATGGTTGTATATGTACCTCTTGTTCAATGGTTGTATATGTACCTCTTGTGGTTGTATATGTACCTCTTGTTGAATGGTTGTATATGTACCTCTTGTTCAATGGTTGTATATGTACCTCTTGTGGTTGTATATGTACCTGTTGTTCAATGGTTGTATATGTACCTCTTGTTCAATGGTTGTATATGTACCTCTTGTGGTTGTATATGTACCTCTTGTTGAATGGTTGTATATGTACCTCTTGTTCAATGGTTGTATATGTACCTCTTGTTCAATGGTTGTATATGTACCTCTTGTTCAATGGTTGTATATGTACCTCTTGTTCAATGGTTGTATATGTACCTCTTGTACAATGGTTGTATATGTATCTCTTGTTCAATGGTTGTATATGTATCTCTTGTTCAATGGTTGTATATGTATCTCTTGTTCAATGGTTGTATATGTACCTCTTGTTCAATGGTTGTATATGTACCTCTTGTTCAATGGTTGTATATGTACCTCTGTTCAATGGTTGTATATGTACCTCTTGTTCAATGGTTGTTTATGTACCTCTTGTTCAATGGTTGTATATGTACCTCTTGTTCAATGGTTGTATATGTACCTCTTGTTCAATGTTGTATATGTATCTCTTGTTCAATGGTTGTATATGTACCTCTTGTTCAATGTTTGTATATGTACCTCTTGTTCAATGGTTGTATTTGTACCTCTTGTTCAATGGTTGTATATGTACCTCTTGTTCAATGGTTGTATATGTACCTCTTGTTCAATGGTTGTATATGCTACCTCTTGTTCAATGGTTGTATATGTACCTCTTGTTCAATGGTTGTATATTTACCTCTTGTTCAATGGTTGTATATGTACCTCTTGTTCAATGGTTGTATATGTACCCCTTGTTGAATGGTTGTATATGTACCTCTTGTTCAATGGTTGTATATGTACCTCTTGTGGTTGTATATGTACCTCTTGTTCAATGGTTGTATATGTACCTCTTGTTGAATGGTTGTATATGTACCTCTTGTTCAATGGTTGTATATGTACCTCTTGTTGAATGGTTGTATATGTACCTCTTGTTCAATGGTTGTATATGTACCTCTTGTGGTTGTATATGTACCTCTTGTTGAATGGTTGTATATGTACCTCTTGTTCAATGGTTGTATATGTACCTCTTGTGGTTGTATATGTACCTGTTGTTCAATGGTTGTATATGTACCTCTTGTTCAATGGTTGTATATGTACCTCTTGTGGTTGTATATGTACCTCTTGTTGAATGGTTGTATATGTACCTCTTGTTCAATGGTTGTATATGTACCTCTTGTTGAATGGTTGTATATGTACCTCTTGTTCAATGGTTGTATATGTACCACTTGTGGTTGTATATGTACCTCTTGTTCAATGGTTGTATATGTACCTCTTGTTGAATGGTTGTATATGTACCTCTTGTTCAATGGTTGTATATGTACCTCTTGTACAATGGTTGTATATGTATCTCTTGTTCAATGGTTGTATATGTATCTCTTGTTCAATGGTTGTATATGTACCTCTTGTTCAATGGTTGTATATGTACCTCTTGTTGAATGGTTGTATATGTACCTCTTGTTGAATGGTTGTATATGTACCTCTTGTTGAATGGTTGTATATGTACCTCTTGTTCAATGGTTGTTTATGTACCTCTTGTTCAATGGTTGTATATGTATCTCTTGTTCAATGGTTGTATATGTACCTCTTGTTCAATGGTTGTATATGTACCTCTTGTTCAATGGTTGTATATGTACCTCTTGTTCAATGGTTGTATATGTACCTCTTGTTCAATGGTTGTATATGTACCTCTTGTTGAATGGTTGTATATGTACCTCTTGTTCAATGGTTGTATATGTACCTCTTGTTCAGTGGTTGTATATGTACCTCTTGTGGTTGTATATGTACCTCTTGTTCAATGGTTGTATATGTACCTCTTGTTGAATGGTTGTATATGTACCTTTTGTTCAATGGTTGTATATGTACCTCTTGTTCAGTGGTTGTATATGTACCTCTTGTGGTTGTATATGTACCTCTTGTTCAATGGTTGTATATGTACCTCTTGTTGAATGGTTGTATATGTACCTCTTGTTCAATGGTTGTATATGTACCTCTTGTTCAATGGCTGTATATGTACCTCTTGTTCAATGGCTGTATATGTACCTCTTGTTCAATGGTTGTATATGTACCTCTTGTTCAATGGTTGTATATGTAGCTCTTGTTCAATGGTTGTATATGTACCTCTTGTTCAATGGTTGTATATGTACCTCTTGTTGAATGGTTGTATATGTACCTCTTGTTGAATGGTTGTATATGTACCTCTTGTTCAATGGTTGTATATGTACCTCTTGTTCAATGGTTGTATATGTACCTCTTGTTCAATGGTTGTATATGTATCTCTTGTTCAATGGTTGTATATGTACCTCTTGTTCAATGGTTGTATATGTATCTCTTGTTCAATGGTTGTATATGTACCTCTTGTTCAATGGTTGTATATGTACCTCTTGTTCAATGGTTGTATATGTACCTCTTGTTAATGGTTGTATATGTACCTCTTGTTGAATGGTTGTATATGTACCTCTTGTTCAATGGTTGTATATGTACCTCTTGTTCAATGGTTGTATATGTATCTCTTGTTCAATGGTTGTATATGTACCTCTTGTTCAATGGTTGTATATGTACCTCTTGTTCAATGGTTGTATATGTACCTCTTGTTCAATGGTTGTATATGTACCTCTTGTTCAATGGTTGTATATGTACCTCTTGTTCAATGGTTGTATATGTACCTCTTGTTCAATGGTTGTATATGTACCTCTTGTTCAATGGTTGTATATGTACCTCTTGTTGAATGGTTGTATATGTACCTCTTGTTCAATGGTTGTATATGTACCTCTTGTTCAATGGTTGTATATGTACCTCTTGTTCAATGGTTGTATATGTACATCTTGTTCAATGGTTGTATATGTACCTCTTGTTCAATGGTTGTATATGTATCTCTTGTTCAATGGTTGTATATGTACCTCTTGTTCAATGGTTGTATATGTATCTCTTGTTCAATGGTTGTATATGTACCTCTTGTTCAATGGTTGTATATGTACCTCTTGTTCAATGGTTGTATATGTACCTCTTGTTAATGGTTGTATATGTACCTCTTGTTGAATGGTTGTATATGTACCTTTTGTTGAATGGTTGTATATGTACCTCTTGTTCAATGGTTGTATATGTACCTCTTGTTCAATGGTTGTATATGTACCTCTTGTTCAATGGTTGTATATGTACCTCTTGTGGTTGTATATGTACCTCTTGTTCAATGGTTGTATATGTACCTCTTGTACAATGGTTGTATATGTACCTCTTGTTCAATGGTTGTATATGTACCTCTTGTGGTTGTATATGTACCTCGACGATTATAAAACGCAGAAACAGAAGGGCCCGGGGATAAAACACAAGGCCGAGCGGACAACAACCTTACCCTCTCAATTACAACGCCGAACCCGGGTTTCATTTGGGAGAAGCAACTGCGTTACCTAGTGTGCTACCCAGACACCAACAATTATGACTTATGACATATGACATTTATGACATAGACTGTGCCAGTCTTGGTCGCGTTGGTTTCATAGTGTTTAGTACATATATACGAAACGCTGCAACATCGTTTTGTTGAAAACATAACTAAAACAATTGATATACTAGAAGAAATAAGTTTAGAAAGTAAATAACTTGGTAAATCCCATTGCTGATGTTCTAGACTATGCGTGACAGAGGTCCTGAACAATATAATTAATATAATTATGGATATTTTACAGGGCATTATTTTCAAACGATATCTGCGGGAGAAAAATCGAAATGTTTAAATATACCAGCTATGCAGAAATTATAAGTTCGTTCTTATTTCCATGTAAAGGGAGGTAATTTCACAAATGGTAAACTTTGGTTCCTATATCTTTATAATGGCAAGGTTATTGTCAATTGGTTTTGCGGTTTTTATAACTTGAGACCCAGAACAATTATTTAATACAGTTTAATCAAGCTCTGTACCATATTTGTAGTTTTTAAATGTGAAATATGCTGTTTTAACTAAATGGGAGATAACTCTGATACTAACATTGGAACACAAATAACATGAAAAAGAATATCACTCTATGTCATTCCAATGTTCATATTATAAAATTACAATACAAACGCTAGATATCCATATTTACTTGCTAAACTTATTTCTTTCAGTATATAAAGGGAGACCTTTGAAAACGCATACTCTTATTGGACGACACTACATGTCCTAAGAATCATGAATATTACATACCGCGGCACAGCCTGACTTGAACGACGGCTTGGCAGTCTCTGGCATGAATACTTTTGGCTGCTTACAAATGAAACCGGACAAAGAATCGTCACAAGGCCCGTCGTTCCACATTGCTGACTAGATGGTGTTCAAACAAATAAATACGAATATGAATTACTTTGCAATACAATAATATATTTTAAGTAGAATGTATGTTTAGAAACATGTCACGCGAAAGGAGCAGATCGTTACAGCTCACATTTATGAACAGCATCAACTTTCCGTAATAAAATCATTCAGAATATGCCATAATGTCATCTGAATGAAGAGAACATGCACTCGGGGAGGTGAAACAAATCATAAATAGGTAAAGCACGAGATGCACGTGAATTATAACCATGGCTTGATCAAGTTTGACGTCTTTCACCAGCTGTTTCTTACGCATTTAAAGCTAAACAGACTTTATAAAAAAAATAGTGCTCCGACTCTGTTTATATCCGTAGCTGCGTGGTAGGTATTCTTAAACATGTTATAGTAACATTTGCTCACATGTTTATAATTAACCTACTAAATTATTACACGGATGTGATTCGATAGTTTTTTTTTATCATAATGCAGCATTTTCATATTAAAATTAAACTCTGCTCTCTGGACCTGAATGATTTATGTTTTGTATATTATTTTACTATTGTTTGTGAAAATAAGACTTGACTGACAATTATATTGTGTATTTTCTTTTCGTTTTCTTACAATATATGTAGCTTTCTACCCAAAAGCCCATTTCATTAATGAATGTGAACCATTCTCTTCAAAAACTACTGTACCGTATCCTTCGATTTTTCATATAGTGAATCTGTTATATGTTACTATAAGTACACCATATTATTCTCGTTTAACAATTGTCATACCTCCTTTTTTTCCTCTTATTTTCGAACATAATGTTTGAAGCTTGTCATTTTCTTGTTTTTACAGGTTCTCATTTTTTTCTTGGATACTTTGGACGTGCACTTTTGGTCTCTGGGGGACGATCCGTGTGGCTATGTCATGAATGTCCTCCTCTCTTCATCCAACAAACATTGTGGTGGCAGAGTTGTTTTTATTATTTTTACTGACAATTACCTAATGAGTTTTAGAACCTACTCTGCCGACATTATGCCGTCCTACAGATGTAACTACATGTTTGCAGCTTCTGTTTATCTCATGCCCATGTTTGCACATACGGGATCCATTCCATGTCTTTATTCGCTGCTATTAAGTGTTTATTCAGTATCACAATTAACAAAAACGACATTTCATTCCTACAAACGCATTACAGTAGGAACTCAGTATTTAACAAACATAGCAATTCCAATATATCTTGTAAATAATATAACACTACTAATCGTGTTCACATGGGTGTATGTATTACTGATGCAATCTGGAAACTCCTGCAATACTTCAACAGTGCCAGCTTCGTCTAATGATTCTTCGGTATATTTTATTTTTGACAATATTACCTTAACACACAATTTATCTTTAGTTCACTATAACGTACAAAGCATAGTACATAAGCTAGATATACTCAAATCCGAACATTATGCCGTCCTACAGATGTAACTACATGTTTGCAGCTTCTTTTCATCTCATGCCCATGTTTGCACATACGGGATCCATTCCATGTCTTTATTCGCTGCTATTAAGTGTTTATTCAGTATCACAATTAACAAAAACGACATTTCATTCCTACAAACGCATTACCGTAGGAACTCAGTATTTAACAAACATAGCAATTCCAATATATCTTGTAAATAATATAACACTACTAATCGTGTTCACATGGGTGTATGTATTACTGATGCAATCTGGAAACTCCTCCAATACTTCAACAGTGCCAGCTTCATCTAATGATTCTTCGGTATCTTTTATTTTTGACAATATTACCTTAACACACAATTTATCTTTAGTTCACTATAACGTACAAAGCATAGTACATAAGCTAGATATACTCAAATCCGAACTTCATGACCTTGATATTCTCACATTTTCAGACACATGGCTAAACGAGTCTGTGCCTTCATATGAAATAACATTGCCTTCTCTTCATAGCCCCGAATGAAAAGATCGTCTTGGTGACAGTCATTGTGTCGTTATGCTTTATATAAAAGACACGATTCACTACACCCGTAGGCATGACCTTGAGTTAAATCGGATTGAGTGCATTTGGGTAGAACTCATCTTAAATCATAAACACATACTCCTTGGAGTATTTTACAGACCATCCAACTCTGACTCAATATATACAACCATGATGGAAGATTCTTTAAATCTTGCAGTTGATACTGGCATCAAATATATAATTGTTACTGGTGAATTTACTTGTAAGTGATGCTAATAACTTAATTAAGAGCGGTGTAGGCAACCCCTTTCTAGACCAGGATACCCGGTTTCACTGTCCCATTTATGGCCTTTTCAAATTAAAATTATTTTTTTTAGATCATATACACGACGATTTTGAAAATACGAACAAGGCAATTATGATCTACTACGGGGAAAAGTACGTTCATTTGATTGGAAGAATTGGTCATTGTGGAAATTAATGCTATTGCAAAACATGTCTCTGAGAAATTAATGTCTACTCAGTGAGCAAATAGTAATGTTAGAATTAAACCATATGAACCACCGTGGATAAACAATGACATACATTAATTATGAGCCAGGAAACGAGCATACAAAAAGGCTAAACATTCTCAAGCTAAACGCCATTAGAACACGTTTAAACAAATACAAAATCAAGTAGTTTTTAAAATACGCGAAGCAAAACAATTGTATTAGGACTCTCTCTCTCTCTCTAACAAACTCAAAACTTCAACTCTCAATTATTTGTGATGAATTCGATAAAGCAAATTTATTGTTGTGTTTGTTGCTTTCAAGAGATCCACTTTTTAGTATTTATTATTGAATGCTTTTTTTCAAAGTCAGTTACAATTAGTCGAAGAAAACAGTGTATTGCCGTTTATAAATATTGATTCTATTCTCCAACCATTTACGCTTATGCCCCAGGAAGTCTTTGAAGTTCTAAAATCACTAAAGAGTGGGAAAGCATCTGTTCCAGGTGAACTTAACAATACTGTACTTCGCGAAATAGGCTTAGAAATGTCTGTCCCTCTATGTGATTTATTTAACAGGTCAATCCGAGAGGGAATAGTACTCGACATACGGAAACAAGCAATTGTATGAGTTTTAAATTGTGCGGTTTATAAGAAAGTTGACCCTTCTTTAGTTAATAACTATCGCCCAATATCTCTGCCTAGCGCTTTAAACAAAGTGTTTGAAAGGCTTCTATTTAAATATATATTTAACTTTTTTCGTGACAATAACTTCCTGTCTGCTTTTCAGTCAGGTTTTATCCCAGGCGATTCAGCTGTGAATCAGCTAACTTACTTAGCTGTTAGCTGAGGGCGTGAGCGGTAGCTAGCATATTTCACTACCGCTCATGAACAGTCTCAATTAAACCGAGACTGCAATATTTCGTATGTGTCGTGCTCGGCCGTTTCCAAAGGTCCATTATTATACTCTTTACTTCTATAACGGTTTTTGTAAGGCAATTGACGCTGGTAAAGAGGTGCGAATTGTATTTTTCGATATAAGTAAAGCCTTTGACCGTGTTTGTCACAAAGGCCTACTCGCTAAATTGAAAGTCGCAGGTATATCTGGAACTCTTTTAAACCTACTATCGGATTACTTAAAAAATAGACGCCAACGGGTTGTCATTCCTTGAACCAAATCTAAATGGAACAGTATTATGGCAGGTGTTCCTCAAGGATCAATCCTAGGGCCCTTACTTTTTCTAGTGTACATTAATGGCATCGTTGTTGACATTGCTTCTAACATACGCTTATTTGCAGACGACACTAGTCTGTATATTATTATAGAGCATAACGATAGTATCACGGATTCTGCAAATGCAATTAACTCTGACAGAACAAAAATTACCGAGTGGTCAAACAAATGGCTTGTTACGTTTAATCCTACCAAAACAGAATCTTTAATTAATTCCCGTAAAAAAAAAAAACCCATTCACCCGCCTCTAATCATGTTAGACCGACACATTAATGAAGTTAATTCCCATAAACATCTTGGTGTTTTATTATCAAATGATTGTAGCTGGCACTCAAATATCGATTATATTAAATATAAAGCATGGCCAAGAATTAACATTATGAGAAAGTTAAAACATCAACTAGATAGGCAATCATTAGAAACAATATTCATATCTTTCATAAGACCAATTTTAGAATATGCCGACGTCATATGTACCAATTATGAAAGAACTGAACTTGACAAAATACAATATAAAACTGAATTGCCACAGGCACAACTAAATTAGTATCACTACACAACTTAAACCAAGAGGTATGCTGAGAATCTCTTGATTCGTGTAGGCAAAAACATAAACTAATCATTTTCTATAAAATGAAAAATGGATTATCACCCCAATACCTTCATCTTTAGTTCCATCATCAGTAAATAAGGCATCTAATTACAACTTACGAAATGCGAATGATCTTCTAACCATACATTCAAGCACTAGTCTTTATTTCAATTTATTTCTTCCTTCGGTAGTTCGTGCATGAAATCAACTTCCACAAGATGCCAGGAATTCCAATTTCATTATTGTCTTTAAACGTTATTTAAACCGTGATCTTTCGAATACTCCAAAGTATTATTACACAGGTGAAAGAAGGGCACAACTGCTTCATACTCGTCTTTACACCCAGTGCAGTTCACTTAATCATCACCTATTCCTAAAAGATATATCATAATCTCCTATATGTCAGTGCGGCAGCATTAAAAATGCACACCACTTTTTCTTTAATTGTCCCCTTTATGACAACATCCGCACGCAACTGTTGAATACACTAACACCTCTTTGCAACGTTTCACTAAATACAATTCTATTTGGAGATCTATCGCTCTCACTTGAAACTAATGTTTCTATCCTCCAAGCCGTGCATCAGTATATAACCTCGACTAAAAGGTTAATAGCTACTACCTTCTTACCCTGAGTAATGATAGGAAGCTGTAACCAATCATTTCTACTTAAATAAAACAGAGACTGACGTCGTGACGCTGATGCCTACTCTTGCTCCTCTCCTTGGTCGCCGTCCTTTGTTATCCAGAGATTCATTTTTCCTCAAATATCAACACTCTTCTTATATATTTCTTGCTACTAGCATGTGTAATTTAACTTTAAAATAAGCAGCTATAAAAAACCGTCATTATTATGTAAATGACAAATCCTAAGGAAAGTAAGTATATAAGAAGTTTTGCTTTCATTCTAATCCTATTATATGTTTTGTTCAATTACATATGTAATGTTGTAAACTTTCGACAAATAAAATATGTTTAAACCAAACAAAAAATACCCACATTAATGGACAATATCCGTAACTTTGAGCTCAAAAAACACAAAATAATTAAACATATATATATATACACACATGTATGTATGATAAACATTGCAAAACTACCGTTACTGAGTATTTACTATATGAAAACAAGATGTGCAAGATCGTATATGCTCTTGAATTCAATCCTAATTATTGTCCCAGAGTACTTTCTTATAAAAGCCCCGTATTTTATCACAATGAGGGCATAAATTGTGGGATATTACTTTATTATGTAATTGTTATGTAACGCAAACATATGCAACAAAACACTATTAAAAGGTATCATATTATTCATACCTGGATGAAAACAGCAGCACAACTTCCTGTTTTGAGTGCATAACTAGTCGGCTGGTGCGCGTCCCAGGAGGTATAAGTCACCCTGGTGTTATCTGACCAAGTGTACTGCTGGTCATACCCGTTGCTTCGCATCCCAATCCAGAAACCTCGTGTCGGTGCTACAATATCGAAATTAGTATTGTGTGGTATTTGAACGATCAACATACACTTTACTAAATATTACAATTTGTGTTTGTTTATTTTGCTTAACGGATTATATAATGACCCAGCTCTTGGGTTTTCGTGCAAAAACTTGGACACGGCCTGTACTAGCTAGGGAATAGAATTATCCCAACTTTGTAGTAAAGGTCTTATTCATTACCCTGTGCAGTTTCAGGCAGCAAAAAACAATGACCGTGTCTTCAGCGAAAATTATGTGTCTACACAAGTGTTTGCAGTTCCACAGATGCGAATGGTTTAGGCCCATTCTGTATATTTCTAAGGAGGGATCGAAATTTGTAATTCTTTTGGTGATATATAACGTTTATTTTGACAAAATTAAACTCAAATCTATAGTGGACATGTGGTTTGAAACTGAGATAATTTAAAATGAGTCTAGTAATAATCTTTTTCATTTGAAAACAAACATGAAAAGCAATGTTTATACGCACCTCCTTGGCAAACACCACATGAACCGGCACAGTGTTTAAGCATCCATGACGGATTTTTATCGCATTCTCCTATTTTAGCCCATTCCATACATTGCTTAGTGTTGTAGTATCTTTCAAAATAGAATGTTATTAGTGAAATGCATTCTATAACCATTTTCCTTTTTCGAACACTCGGTGTCTGCATTACGATAATTAGTTTGTATATAAAGTTGTATTCATATAGTTCAATGGGTCATATAATAGTATGAGGATGCAACAAATTCATATAAAAGAGTATGAGACAGCGATAGTGAACTACATATACACATATACACAACTATACTTCGGAGTTAATATGCAGAAAAGGTGACTGTATATATATGAGATGGGTAAAAACCATTTCTACAGTGCTATAGTTTGTACAAACCCAAGCGCTTTCGGATCAGGATTACGATAATGCAATTGTGCAAAGGTTTTACGAAGTTTATGGTAACGGGAGCCCCAGTGGAGTAGCTTGATTACGAATAATAAAACCCTCAACTCGAGTACAAGCTCTAAAAAAGGAATAAGCTGGGACACTTAGACCCATAAGATGTTACTCGGGAAACATCGTCATCTAAAGGGGATAATTAACAATATCAAAATTAAAATCATCTCTCTTGTCATAGATTTTGCTAATTATTTTACCATTTTCAATAGAGAGAGATGTAAATCGAGAAAAGAAGTGTTAGTATCAGAAATATTTTTTTTTTAATTTCGATTACCAAATGAATGGTAATCCATTTATTCACCCCGTAATAGGTTTGTGAGGGTCGGGGTGGGCCACCCCTCAACTAGTATCAGAAATATTAACTTCGCTAAGTTGTAGTTTTTTAGGATATATGTTATAAACCATAGTCGAAAAGAAAGGGTTGTCAATGTTCAATACCGAGAGATGTCATTAAAGGCTTCAATAACATATACCTGGGTATCTGGTGTAAAATTCAACATGAAATCTCTTTCATAGCAATATAAAAGCAAATCTGCGACAAGGGGTGCACAGTTCATACCCATAGGGATACCAACAATTTGTCTATAAACGGTAGTTCCATACCTGACGAAAATATTATCTAATATAATAAAATATTATCTAATAGATACATGCCATGTTTTGGTTTTAAAGATGATGCTTTATTATTTAAAAATGTGTGATTAAATCCCTCGGAGTAGCAAAATGTATAAAATGATCAGAACAATTTTCTGGGGCCATTTTGGGGTTTTATTCTCAAGCCTAGCCCTTAAGCAAATACCTAACTCCACTGTTACATGTAACATATAAATATTTATAATATGGCAACAAGATGAGCAGATTTTTCGATCCATACCTGTCCCGACAATTGTGCATACATATGTTACAGGCTTGATGACAATGGGTGGACATAAATGCGGGTCTACGACTGCATGCTCCTGTCTCCGCCCATATAGTACATTCAGTATTGTTTTTCCAAATATTGAAGCAATAACTATCTATAAAGAAAAATGACAATGATTGTATAACAGATGTTAATAAACAACACAATGATGTTTACTGTATAATATAAAATCGACAAATTTCGACATATCTTTTTTTATTTCGTAGAACAGTATTAGTTAACAATTCAAAATTCTAATAAATACTGAAATGTATCCGACTCAGTTTTACTGAGGTTAAAGACACAAAGAAATAATAACACTACTGGTTTGTAGCCAGGTCGACATTTTATAGCCGCCATACAACACTAAACAAAGTTTAGTGTGAATGTCATACATACTAAAAAGGGGATCCCTTCGAGGCAACACTCACAATCAAGAGAGACAAATAGCAGACTCAGTTGTATTGAGTCTGTTCATGAGAGGTACCTCTCTTCTTATAAACATATTATTATAGCTAGCCGCGCTAGAAGCTTCCAACATTTACTGAATATTTATTAATTCGAGCATAACTTGACACCTTTTGCGATTTTTAAAAGCGTCAATACTATTACCATATGGAAGACGGCTCATTATAAATAATTGTTCATTTTCATCTGCTATGCTGACCAGCTCGGCGCCATGCAGTCTGCAATACTTATTGGCATCGTCCCATCCTTTCTGCTCTTGGACGAACAGATAGCATGAGTCACTGTATTCTAGCCAACCAAGTCCTGAACAGCCGTAGCCTTTCTGAACTGCAAACAAACAAATATTCCAGTAAGAAGTAAACCTTGTAACCGTCTATGCATGCTTTAACATTATCACATATTTCATATTCATTTTCAAATGGGATTGATACGTTATTTTAGAAAGCCCCGGCAAAGGATTAAATACTAAAATAGCGAACTATTAAAAAAGAAGTCAAGTGATATTTTCAGTGTGTATTTTAATGGCTGTGATGTTTTACTGATTGTGATGCTTTCAGTGTGTGTTTTAATGTCTGTGATGTTTTCAGTGTGTATGTTAATGGCTGTGTATGTTAATGGCTGTGTTGTTTTCAGAGTGTGTTTTAATGACTGTTATGTTTTCATCGTGTATGTTAATGGCTGTGATGTTTTCAGTGTGTATGTTAATGGCTGTGATGTTTTCAGTATTTATGTTAATGGCTGTGATGTTTCCAGTGTGTGTTTTAATGGCTGTGATTTTTTAAGTGTGTGTTTTAATAGCTGTGATGTTTTCAGCGTGTATGTTAATGGCTGTGATGTTTTTAGTGTGTATGTTAATGGCTGTGATGTTTTCAGTGTGTATTTTAATGGCTGTGATTTTTTTCAGTGTGTGTTTTAATGGCTGTGATGTTTTCAACGTGTATATTATTGGCTGTGAAGTTTTCAGTGTGTATGTTAATTGCTGTGATGTTTTCAGCGTGTATGTTAATGACTGTGATGTTTTCAGCGTGTATGTTAATGGCTGTGATGTTTTCAGCGTGTATGTTAATGGCTGTGATGTTTTCAGTGTGTGTTTTAATGGTTGTGATTTTTTTCAATATGTGTTTTAATGGCTGTGATGTTTTCAGCGTGTATGTTAATGGCTGTGATGTTTTCAGTGTGTATGTTAATGGCTGTGATGTTTTCAACGTGTATGTTAATGGCTGTGATGTTTTCAGCGTGTATGTTAATGGCTGTGATGTTTTCAGCGTGTATTTTAATGCTTGCGTTCTGTGACTGCTACACTGTATGTTCAACTTTTGCATTTTCGTTTACAATAAGTCTTCTGACGACGCTGCGTTTGAAACCTTTTCACCTATCACTGCTTCGGGTTCGAATCCCACTGGGAGCTCGACTTGTAAGTTTGGAAAGTGTCGATTCTTATAGATTGCGGAAGGTATACAGTACTGGTTCTACCCAGTCTAATCTTTGGTTACACTGGCGTAAAACATCATTCAACTGCCAGTAAGTCAATATAGGGTTAACTGTATTGAAATTTTGAATTATGCGCATTATACACGATCTGCGACCGTTAAAACGACTGATCCACTGTCGCAAAAGTCAACATTTCAATAATGGTTAACCGGTTTCTAACGCATTTCAGTATTTTTCCAGTTTTTTTCACAAAGCTTTCAAATAAAACTAAATGGCGTCACGTTTTGACGGTTTAACATCACAAAATTGGATTTTCGATGGGTTATATATATGCGCTATTTAAAAGTCGCACATTTTTGAACGTCAACCAATGGGATTGCAGGTGTTTTGTCAAGAGCGTTAGAAATCATCATATACGTACCGGTGGAGAATTGCCAGTAGGCGTCGGTTCCTCGTGCTGTTCCGACTGAGACGTAGTTAATGTCAATGGGTAAGTCACGCCAAGTTAAGAAAACGCGCTCGCCAACTATACTTGATCGACCAACAGTGACCGTGTTGTTTCTCCACGAAATCCAGAATGGTCTGCACAATGGTCAGAAAGTGCAATAATTTTTGACTGCCATTTTGTGTTTAGATAATTTTGAAGTTATATGATCACAATTCACAATAACCAC
>JAWPHD010012775.1:0-73373 GCA_037043455.1 Cyrtodaria siliqua
ACGCCTAAATAGCAAGTCGAGATCTGGTGGTTTTGAGGTAAAAGTATTTGTTTATTCATATTGATAACATACAGGTATTACACCAGGCAATGTTAATTTTACACGTACGACAAGATGGATTGCATATGTAATTGATCCATCTTGAGTTGCGTTCAAAATATTGGCTAAAGTTAATTTGCCGGCGTAATAAAATGCTAGTTAGTATACTAATTCTCAAGTAGCGTTTTATAGGTTCAATGATGGATTGGGAGCACCGGACTTGAAAATCAAAAGGTCGTGTGTTCGAGCCCCGAAAGAGGCTAATTGTTCTTTTCTGTAAAAAAATACTGTTACCTGTACACTGGTCCGACGTATATACAGAAATGATTTTCTACGCTATATTTGCTCGCTAAATACCCGATTTCGAAATGAGATGGTGCTAAATGAAAGTTACAAATAAAAAGACACGCCTACAAAGAAGAAATCGATTGAAATAGAGGACTGTGTAGCTTTAATTATCCGACTTAATCATTATCACTACAACATTATTTTTTTTACAATATGTGTTGTTTAATTAAGTGTGACGTATAAAATTACATATATAACATACATTTATACACTACATATGGTAGTCCATGTATATCATACATCATACTCTACTTACAGTAGTCCATGTAAACATACATCATACTAAACATACATTAGTCATGTATACATACATCATTACAATACATACGGCAGTCATCTATACATACATCACCCAATACATACGATACTCATGTATAACATACCATCATACACTACATACGGTATTCATGTATACAAACATCATACCCTACATACGGTAGTCATGATACATACATCATCCACTACATACGGTGGTCATGTATAGATACGTCATGCACTACATACGATATTTCATGTTTGCATACATCATCTACTACATACGGTAGTTCCATGTATAGATACATCATACTCAACATACATAGTCATGTAATACATACATCATAACACTACATACGGCAGTCATGTTAACATACATCATCACTAATACGATATTCATGTTTGCATACATTCATCCTACTACATACGGTAGTCCATGTATAGACTACATTCATACTCAACAACATTAGTCATGTATACATACATCATACCACTACATAACGGCAGTCATCTATACATACATCATACACTACATACAGTAGGTCATCTATACATACATCATCCACTACATATAGTAGCCATGTTAAACATACATCATCCACTACATACATTAGTCCATGTTATACGTACAATCATACCACTAACATGCGGTAGTAATGTTATACATTACATTATCCAATACATACGATATTTCATGTATACATACATCATACACTACATCGGTACATACGTCTCATGTATACTGCATCATACACTACATAGGGTAGTATTGCATACATACATCATACACTACATAACGGTGGTCATGTATACATACATCGTACACTGACATAGGGTAGTCCTGTATACATACATCATACCAACATACGGTAGTCATGTATACATATTATCATTCAATACATACGAATATTCATGTATACATACAATCAATACACTACATACGGTATTCATGTATACAAACATCATACACTACATAGGGGTAGACATGTATACATACATCATACACAACATACGGTAGTCAATGTATAAATATATCATACACTTACATACGGGTAGACATGGTATACATACATCATATACAACATACGGTAGACATGTATACATACATCATACACTACATGCGGTAGACATGTATACATATAGCATACACTACATACGGTAGACATGTATACATACATCATATACAACATACGGTAGACATGTTATACATACATCATTCACTAAATACGGTAGTAATGTATACATACATCATTACACTATATACGGTAGTCATGTATATATACATACATACACTACATACGGCAGTCATGTATACATACATCATGTACTACATACGTAGTCTTGTATACCATACATCATCCACTGCATACAGTAGTCATGTATACATACATCATACATTTACATACGGCAGTCATCTATACATACATCATTACACTACATACAGTAGTCATGTATACATACATCATACACTACATACAGTAGTCATGTATACATACATCAATCCACTACATATAGTAGTCATGTTAACATACATCATCCACTACATACATTAGTCATGTATACGTACATTCATACACTAAATGCGGTAGTAATGTATACATACATTATCCAATACATACGATATTCATGTATACATACATCATACACTACATACGGTATTCATGTATACATACATCATACACTACATAGGGTAGTCTTGCATACATACATCATACACTACATACGGTGGGTCATGTATACATACATCATACACTACATAGGTAGTCTTGTATACATGCATCGAAATTGTTTGATATTTTTATCTACAGTAACATGGACATACATGTATGAATTAAAAAAAATCCGTTTTAAATAAAAAGGATTTAACAATGTGTTAATTAAACCACTCATTAGTCATTATACGTAGAGCGAGGGAAGCGAGCGAGAATTTTTTTTTATACTGAGGGCGTGCATCGAAATTGTTTGATATTTTATCTACAGTAACATGAACATACATGTATGAATAAAAAAGTCCGTTTTAAAAATAAAAGGTTTTAACAATGTGTTAATTAAACCACTCATTAGCCATTATGCGTCAAGCGAGCGAAGCGAGCGAAAAAAAAAAAATACTGAGGGCGTGCATCGAAATTGTTTGATATTTTATCTACGGTAACATCGACATATATGAATAAAAAAAAAGTCAGTTTTCAATAAAAGGATTTAACAATGTGTTAATTAAACCACTCATTAGTCATTATGCGTAGAGCGAGCGAAGCGAGCGAGAAATTTTTTAATACTGAGGGGCGTGCATCGAAATTGTTTGATATTATATCAACAGTAACATGGACATACATGTATGATCCGGAATTTTTTAGGGGGGCGCGCGCCCGGTGCGCGCCCTGGATCCGCTAGTGCATCATACACAACATACGGTAATCATGTATACATATATCATCCAATACATACGGTATTCATGTATACATACATCATACACTACATAGTGTAGACATGTATACATACATCATACACAATATACGGTAGTCATGTATACATATATCATTACACTACATACGGTAGACATGTATACATACATCATATACACATACGGTAGACATGTATTACATACATCATACACTACATACGGGTAGTCTGTATACATAATCATACACTACATACAGTCGACATGTATACATTCATTCATACACTACATACGGTAGTCATGTATACATACGGTAGTCCATGTATACATAAATCATACACAACATACGGTAGTCATGTATACATACATCATACACTATCTTACAGCAGTCAGGCATACATAAATCATACACTACATACGGTAGTCATGTATACATGCATTCATGCACTGCATATGGTAGTCATGCATACATACATCATCCTCTTACATACAGTAGTCATGCATACATACATCATCCTTTACATACAGGTCATACATACATACATAAAAAATCATCCAATACATACAGTAGTCACTACATACAGTATCATGTATACATAAATCAAACACAATATACGGTAGTCATGTATACATTACATCATACTAAACATACGGTAGTCATGTATACAAACATCATCAACATACGGTAGTCATGTATACATACATCATACACAACATACGGTAACCATGTATACATACATCATACACTACATACGGTAGTCATGTACACATACATCATACACTAAGATACAGTAGTCATGTATACATACATCATCAACTACATACAGTAGTCATGTATACATTACATCATACACAACATACGGTAGTCATGTATACATACATCATCCCTTTACATATAGTAGTCATATATACATACACTGCATACAATATTAATATATACGTACATAATCCACTACATACAGTAGTCCATGTATACATATATCATACACTACATACGGTAGTCATGTATACATTACATCGTACACTACATTCGGTAGTCATGTATACATACATCATACACTGCAAACGGTAGTCATGTATACATACAGCATACACTACATACGGTAATCATGTACACATACATCATACACTACATAAGGTAATCATGTATACATACATCATACACAAAATACGGTAGCCACTGTACACATACATCATACACTACATACGGTAGTCACTGTACACATACATCATACACTACATACAGTAGTCCACGTAACATACATCATACACTACATACGGAAGTCATGTATACATACATCATAAACTACATAAAGTAGTCATGTATCGTAGATCAATCCACTATATGGTAGTCATAGTTAAGTATACATACATCATACACTTAATAACGGTTGTCATGTATACATGCATCATACATTACATACGGTAGTCATGTATACATGCATCATACACTCTAGCGGTAGTCATGTATACATATATTCATACAATACATTAAAGTAGTCCGTATATACGTAGTATACGTACATCATTCACTGTATATGGTAGTCATGTATATACATACATAATACACTATGTACCGTGGTCATGTATACATACATCATACACTACATAGTGTAGTCATGTATACATACATCATACACTACATACAGTAGTCCATGTATACATACATCATCCATTACATACGATATTTCATTGTATACATACATCTTACACTTACAAACAGTATTCTTGTATACATACATCATATACTACATACGGTAGTGATGTATACATACATCCTACACTACATACCGTAGTCATGTACACAAACATCATACACTACATACGGTAGTCATGTATTCATACATCATCAAATAAATACGGTAGTCGTGTATAACATACATCATAAACTACATAAAGTAGTCATGTATCGTAGATCATCCACTATATGGTAGTCATAGTTTAAGTATAACATACATCATACACTTAATACGGGTTGTCATGTATACATGCATCATACATTACATCGGTAGTCCATGTATACATGCATCATACACTCTAGGCGGTAGTCATGTATACATATATCATACAATACATAAAGTAGTCGTATATACGTAGTATACGTACATCATCCACTGTATATGGTAGTCATGTATACATACATCCTACACTACATACCGTAGTCATGTACACAAACATCATACACTACATACGGTAGTCAATGTATTCATACAACATCAAATAAATACGGTAGTCGTGTATACATACATCATACACTAACATACGGTAGTCATGTATAAATGCATTCATACACTACATAACGGTAGTCCATGTATGCATACAACTTACACTACGAACAGTTAACATGTATACATACATCATATACTTCATACAGTAGTCAAGTATATATATATAATTACACTACATACCGGTAATCCATGTATACATTACATCATACACTACATACAGTAGACAAGTATACACCCATGTAATACACTTCATACAGCAATCAGTTATGCTTAGCATTCGGTCCCACCTACATGCGGTAGTCATGTATACATACACCATACACTAGATACGGTTGTCATGTATACATACATTCGTCCCTATATGCCTTAGTTCCATGTATTCATATATCATACACACTACATTACGCTAGTCATGTATAAAATGCATCAAACACTACTTTCGCTAGTCATGTGTACATATAATCATACACTACACACGGTAGTCATCTATATATATATCATTACAGTATATTCGGTAGTTCCCTTTATATACATACAGTCATCTCCTTTACATACAGTTAGTCCATATACTACACACGGTCATCCACTACATACAGTATCCATGTATACATACATCATCCTTTACCTACAGTAGTTCATATATACATACATCATCCACTACATTACAGTAGTCATGTATACATACATCATTACACTACATACAACAGTCAGGCATACATAAATCATACACTACATGCGGTAGTCATGTATACATACATCATACACTACATACATCAGTCAGGCATACATAAGTCATACACTACATACGGTAGTCATGTTATACATGCATCAATACACTACATACAGTAGTCATGTATAACATACATCATACAACTACATACAGCAGTTCAGGCATACATAAATCATACACTACACATGGTAAGTCATGTATAACATGCTTCATACAATACATACAGCAGTCAGGCATACATAAATCATACACTACATACGGTAGTCAATGTATACATACATCATACCACTACAATACAGTAGTCATGTATACATACTTCATCCACTACATTACAGTAGACATGTATACATACATCATCTACTACATACAGTAGTAATGTAGTTTCAATACATCATCCTTTACATACAGTAGTCATATATACATACGTTCATCCACTTACATACAGTATCCATGTATACCATACATCATCCTTTACCTACAGTAGTCCATATATACATACATCATCCACTACATACAGTAGTCATGTATACATACATCATACACTACATACAGTAGTCATGTATACATACATCATACACTACATACAGTAGTCATATATACATACAATCATCCACTACATACAGTAGTCCTGTATACATACATCATACACTACATACAAACCAGTCAGGCCATACATAAATCATACACTACATACGTAGTCATGTATACATACATCATACACTACATACAGTAGTCCATGTATACATACATCATACACTACATACAGTAGTCATATATACATTACATCATCCACTAACATACAGTAGTCATGTATTACATACAATCATACACTACATACAACAGTCAGGCATACATAAAATCATTACACTACATAACGGTAGTCATGTATACATACATCATACACTACATACAGCAGTCATGCATACATAAATCATACACTTCATACGGTAGTCATGTATACATGCATCATCCAATAACATTACAGTAGTCATGTATACATTACAACATCCAATACATACAATAGTCATGTATTCATACATCATACACTAACTTACAGCAAGTCAGGTCATACATAAATCATACACTACATACGGTTGTCATGTATACATAAATCATAACACTACATACGGTAGTCATGTATACATGCATCATACACTACATATGGTAGACATGTATATACATACGTCATACACTACATACAGTAGTCATGTATAGAATCATCATCCATTACATACAGGGTCATGTAGTACGTACATCATACACTACATGCAGTAGACTTGTATACATAACATCATCAACTACATGCTGTAGATATGCATACATAATCATCACTACAAACCGTAGTCATGTTTAAAATTAGTCATGTATACAAACATCATCTACTACATGCGGCAGACTTGTAGACATACATCATGCAACTACATAATGTAGTCATATATACATACGTCAGTCCACTACATGCGATAGAGATTTTATACATACATAAACCACTGCATACAGTAGTCATTTATACATACATCATACACTACCTACGGTAGTCATGACCTACCGGTAGTCATGTATACATAACATCATTACACTACAATAGAGTAAACATGTATACATACATCATTCCACTACATACGGTAGTCAATGTATACAAATCATTATACATTTACATACGGTAATTCATGAATACAAACATCATACACTTAAATATGGTAGTCATGTATACATTAAATCGTCCACTGCATACGGTAGTCATGTATACATACATCTTACACCAGATGAAGTAGTCATGCGTACATACATCATACATTAAATACCGTAGTAATGTATACATACATCGTACACTACAAAACAGTAGTCAGGTATACATACATCATACACTACATACGGTAGTCGTGATTACGTACTATTAAACACTAAATACCCATAGTCATGTATACATACATTATACACTAAATACCAGCCAGTCCATATATCAAAACCATCATACACTACATAAAGTTGTTTCATGTATACATACATCATACACTACATACGATAGGTCTTATTATACATTACATCCTTCCACTACATACTGTAGTCATGTACACATACATCATCCACTACATACGGTAGTCATGTGTACATGCATCATGTACTATCATACGGTAGTCATGTATTTATATTATCATACACATACTTAAATTTAGTCATGTATGCATACATCATCCACTACATATGGTATTCATGTATAGATACATCATACACTACATACGGTAGTTATGCATACATATAATCATCCCAGTACATGCGGCAGACTTGTATACATACATCATCCACTACATGCAGAAAGGTCATGTATACATACATCATCCTCTACATACAGTAGTCATGTATATATACTGCATTCAACTACATGTCTTATACATGTATACATACATCATCCACAACATACGGTAGTCATGTAAACATACATCATACACGACATACAGTAGTCAAGTATACATACATCGTACACTACATACGGTAGTCATGTTTACATACATCATACACTACATACAGTAGTCAACTATACATACATCATACACTACATACGGTAGTCATGTAATACATACATCATCCTCTACATACAGTAGTCATGTATACATACTTTCATCACTACATACAGTAGACATGTATACATACATCATACACTACATACGGTAGTCATGTAAACATAGATCATACTATACATACAGTAGTTAAGTATACATACATCATACACTACATACGGTAGTCATGTATACATACATCATACACTACATACAGTAGTCAAGTATACGTACATCATACACTACATACGGTAGTCATGTGTACATACATCATCCTCTACATACAGTAGTCATGTATACATACGTCATCCACTACATGTCTTAGACATGTATACATACATCATACACTACATACAGTAGTCAAATATACATGCATCATACACTACATACGGTAGTCATGTATACATACATCATCCACAACATACGGTAGTCATGTAAACATACATCATACACTACAATCGGTAGTCAAGTATACATACATCATACACTACATACGGTAGTCATGTATACATACATCATCCACAACATACGGTAGTCATGTATACATACAGCATACACTACATACAGTAGTCAAGTATACATACATCATACACTACATACAGTAGTCATGTATACATACACCATACACTACATACGGTAGTCATGTATGCATACATCATACACTACATACAGTAGTCATGTATACATACATCATACACTCAATACAATAGTCATGTATACATTCAACATACACTACATACGGTAGTCATGTATACATACATCATACACTACATACGGTAGTCATGTATACATACACCATACACTACATACAGTAGTCAAGTATACATACATCATACACTACATACAGTTGACATGTATACATACATCATACACTAGATACAATATTCATGTATATTATATATTCTGTGATGAATTATAGAAATTTCACTGTTTGACAAAATCTATAACATATCCCTTCCTCTACTTTGCTATCTCGCCTAGTGCGCAAGATAGCACAGTAGCCAAATGTTATGAACTAAACGATAGACGTCACGATATTACGTCACGAAATGACGTCATCCTATTACTCCGCGCTGTCGCCAAAGGAGTAACAGAAGAAGGAATACTTGTGTCAAAAGACGATTGGAAAGAAATTCATCACAGAATATATATTATATAGTTTAATTAACATTTTTGTCGTGATACGGAAAATAATTCATTCGTGAGAAATATTCTTGCAAAATAGAAACTCGTGTGAAAACGCACTCGTTTCTATATTGCAAGAATCTTTCTCACTCGGGAATTATTTCCCGTATCACTTCAACAATGTTAATTAAACCTCTATATACATACATCATCCACTGCATATGGTAGTCATATATACATACATCATACACTACATACAGTAGACATGTATGCATACATCATACACTACATACAGTAGACGTGTATACATACATCATACACTACATACGGTAGTCATGTATACATTCATCATACACTACATACAGTAGACGTGTATACATACATCATACACTACATACCGTTGACAGGTATATATACATGCATCATCCACTGCATACGGTAGTCATGTATACATACATCATACACTACATACAGTAGACGTGTATACATACATCATACACTACATACGGTAGACATGTATTCATACATCATACACTACATACAGTAGACGTGTATACATACATCATACACTACATACGGTAGTCATGTATACATTCATCATACACTACATACAGTAGACGTGTATACATACATCATACACTACATACCGTTGACAGGTATATATACATGCATCATCCACTGCATACGGTAGTCATGTATACATACATCATACACTACATACAGTAGACATGTATACATACATCATACACTACATACGGTAGTCATGTATACATACATCATACACTACATACGGTAGTCATGTATACATACATCATACACTACATACGGTAGTCATGTATACATACATCATACACTACATACAGTAGACGTGTATACATACATCATACACTACATACCGTTGACAGGTATATATACATGCATCATACACTACATACGGTAGTCATGTATACATTCATCATACACTACATACAGTAGACGTGTATACATACATCATACACTACAAACCGTTGACAGGTATATATACATGCATCATCCACTGCATACGGTAGTCATGTATACATACATCATACACTACATACAGTAGACATGTATACATACATCATACACTACATACGGTAGTCATGTATACATACATCATACACTACATACGGTAGTCATGTATACATACATCATACACTACATACGGTAGTCATGTATACATACATCATACACTACATACGGTAGTCATGTATACATACATCATACACTACATACGGTAGTCATGTATACATACATCATACACTACATACGGTAGACATGTATACATTCATCATACACTACATACGGTAGTCATGTGTACATACATCATACACTACTTGCAGTAGTCATCTATACATACGTCATCCATTACATGCGGTAGATATGTATACTTACATCATCCACTACAAACGGTAGTCATGTATACATACATCATACACTACATGCAGTTGTCATGCGGTAGTCATGTATAAATCATAATACACTACATACAGTAGACATGTATACATACATCATCCACTACATGCGGTAGACATGTGTACATACATCATACACTACATACGGCAGACATGTATACATACATCATGTACTACATACGGTAGTCTTGTAAACATACATCATTCACTACATACGGTAGACATGAATACATACATCATACACTACATGCAGTAGTCATGTATATATACATCATACATTAAATACGGTAGTCGTGTGTACATACATCATACACTAAATACAGTAGTCATATATCAATACATCATACACAATAATCGGTTTTCATGTATACATTCATCATCCACTACTTACGATAGTCATGTGTACATACATCATACACTACATACGGTAGTCATGTATATATACATCATACACTCAATACGGTAGTCATGTATACATACATCATACACTCAATACGGTAGTCATGTATACATACATCATACACTCAATACGGTAGTCATGTATACATACATCATACACTCAATACGGTAGTCATGTATACATACATCATACACTCAATACGGTAGTCATGTATACATACATCATCCACTACATACGGTAGTCATGTTTACATACATCATACACTCAATACGGTAGTCATGTATACATACATCATACACTCAATACGGTAGTCATGTATACATACATCATCCACTACATACGGTAGTCATGTATACATACATCATCCACTACATACGGTAGTCATGTATACATACATCATACACTCAATACGGTAGTCATGTATACATACATCATACACTCAATACGGTAGTCATGTATACATACATCATCCACTACATACGGTAGTCATGTATACATACATCATACACTCAATACGGTAGTCATGTATACATACATCATACACTCAATACGGTAGTCATGTATACATACATCATCCACTACATACTGTAGTCATGTATACATACATCATACACTCAATACGGTAGTCATGTATACATACATCATACACTCAATACGGTAGTCATGTATACATACATCATCCACTACATACGGTAGTCATGTATACATACATCATCCACTACATACGGTAGTCATGTATACATACATCATACACTCAATACGGTAGTCATGTATACATACATCAGTCACTACATACGGTAGTCATGTATACATACATCATACACTCAGTACGGTAGCCATGTATACATACATCATACACTCAATACGGTAGTCATGTATACATACATCATACACTCTATACGGTAGTCATGTATACATACATCATACACTCAATACGGTAGTCATGTATACATACATCATACACTATACGTATACGGTAGTCATGTATACATACATCATACACTATACATATACGGTACTCATGTATACATTTAGCGTGATATGTATAGAAATAATTGTGGACTTCTGGAAGAATGCATGAAACTGTGCATGTTTGAACCTTTAGGTATTACCTTTAAATAAAAAACAGGAGACACGCCAGGGAACCAATGTCACCTGGTAAAATGTGGCCCTAAAGGGGGTACCTCAATTGTTAATATAAAACTGTCATTAATCTTTAGTTAATACTATGTTGTTTGTGTGGTAAAAAAGTTTTGAAATGTAAGTATAAAATATAAAAAAAAGTAACAATATAATATTGAAAGTCTTATTACTTATTTACCGTCTTTGTTAAGAATACTAATTATGAGGCACACAAAAGGGGCATTTTTTTAATTGAGTATCGTTCAAATATGAGCTATTGGGATGACCATTCGACCGCCTGCCTTCCTTAATATTTGCTTTAAAATACTCGACTAATTTTGACCGTGAATAATCCTTAGATTAGTGTCATTCAAGTTTGTTAAAATTGGGTCAACATGAGTGGTCTCTTTTACTAAAAATAGTAGATAACAATAAAACTCTCAAAACCTGCAAACACTGTTTTCGACAGATATTGTTTAGAAGTGATAGCCAGGTAATAAAATGTTAAGCTTTTTCAAATGAAGTGGTCAAAAATGGCCACACAGTGGCCGCGGGAGTAAGGAGGGGGTGAGGTCTAGGGTTTGTATAGTGAGAGTTCACATGTTTTCCATAGACTTACATCGGGAGCACTTGAGAATTCTACTTTGAAACCACAAATTATAGAGTGCTAATTCTTCGCATGTAGCGTTAGCTTATGATCCTCTATCAAGTTTGTTCACATGGTGACCCTGAGGTCAGGTTTGCTCCCTTCGTATTGAGAATCTCATGGCTCACAGTGTTACCAGATTAACATTAAGATTCTTGTATTCTCGAAAGAAGCCATATATTTGTTTCAATTTTCTTCGACTTGTTTCCGCTTGTCACACATGTTAATGGACACGAAATAGCTACTTGAGGGGTCATACACACTCCGTACTCTGCACCCTCCACCCCCTGTCATATTTATGTGGGAAGGGATGGGGGATGAATACGTATGTTTGTCTGTTAGTGAACAAGAACATACTCTTTGACATTGGTAGTGGTGGGGTGAGGGGATACACACTCCATAATCTGGCACCCTCCATCCTCTTTCATTTCAATGGGGGTCTGTCCACCACCCTACTCCCCACCACACCACCGTTCTTACGCCAAAGTTATGTGATAGTAGTGTCATTATTGTCTACATTATACATCATGTATCGTATCATGTATATTATTAACTGGGAGGTCGACCTTGTTAAGTTAGAAAGTGTCTATTCCTACGGATGGCGGGAGGTATACCATACTGATTCTACCCAGGAAGTGGACGGATGTTCCGCGGAACACATGTGTCGCATGTCAGCGCTTTGTCAGTATAACAAGGTATATTGGACCCAGATAAATAACATTGACAAACTGGCCTGACTAAGTTTTCGCGAATAAAAAATGAGTATTTACCCCATATAATGATCGTCAGTGTGAACTTGACCTTTATATTTTAGTATGGTCATGTCGATGTTATCATGATGAGTATATATTGAAAGTTTGCTGAAGAAATATCACGAAATGAGAAAGTTATAGCCAACGTTAAGTTTTCGTGACAGACTGACGGATTGACGGACAGACGGACTGACGGACGGACGACAAAGTGATCACATATATCACATATACACGTATCACATTTTTCTTCGAAAAGGCGACACAAAATCGGATGGTCTGCCTCTACCACACACAAATCGAACGTCATATATAAAATATGCTGTGACGTAAAACATCATTCAAACAAACAAAGAAATGATTAACCGATTGTCATTATTAAATGCCAGCTTTAGGGTACGATCTCTGGTATGTCGTCATGTTTTAATTGGTAGACAAGATATAACCTAGATGAAGTAGTGTGCACAAAAGTAAATAACCTTGTACGTATCTCTAATCTTATGTAGACTCATGTATAGAATCACGTCATGTGCGTAGTCTTGTATCTAGGTTATCTTCAACTATTGGCAGTCATGTATCATATATCGTACACTACATATACATCATATACATCATACATCATCCACTACATACGGTAAATATTCTACATTAGTATTTTAGATTACCTACTATGGACGACATTATGTGTTCAATACATACGATATGTTGGAGCTAAAGAGTTTATTTAGAATCCATTAAAAACACTGCAGACAGTAACAACCATAATGGAAGAAAACGTCAACGAACCTCTTCAAGATAAATATGAAGACAGTATCACTAAACTCAGAGATGACGCCTGCAGTGATCTTGACCGAGGATGGTCGTGGGTAGTTCTGTTCGCAAGCTTTGGATCGTTTTGTCTTATCGGCAGTACCATGAATGGCGTTGGAATCATTCATTCAACGCTACTAGAACGTTTCCATGAGAGCTTGTATATGACGTCATGGGCAGGAGCGTTACATAGTGCCTTTATCTTGGCAGGAGGTCAGTAAACTATCGCTATTTGTTCTGTAATTGTTGTTTAATAATGAATAAAAAACAATTATCGGTTCTGCCTACGGTCCTATCGGAGCATAACGGCAGGAAATGATAATTAGTAAAAGTAGATAAACGTCGAACAGGAAATGTAGCATTCAAGGACCACAGTCATCCACAAACACACACAGAAACATATAACAATTACAAAGATGAGTAAAAGGCAAAATATGACATCACAAACCTAAAAGGGTTGACAATAGGGATACCGCCTTGGAACGGTCTGTGGCAATTCGCCCGCTAGAGGTTTAAACCAGGTTCTAGGATGCACCAAACATCACTATTACCATATTGTCACCTCAGTTAAGCTTGACAGTGTAAATAAATATATCTCTTGTCAGGTTATATTCTCGAACAAACAAGGCTGCATTAATAGGTTATATAAGTAAATATAGATGTAAACACATAAATGACCATGTATATATGAATATAAAAAATTCTAGAAAGCCACAAAGAAAGTACTCAACTAATGTTGCGAAAACGCAACATTTTAATTATTGATAACATTATAATTGTATATATAAAGGGAGGTAATTTAAAACTATAAAATGATATGATGTGAACTGTTTGAGCTATATGTGTATTTTAAATAGTATTGCAGTAAACGAGTATCTATGTATGTGAACTTTGAGTGTAATTAAAAATCAAGAATATCTTGTAATGCAAATATATATGTAGGATTTTAATTGTGAAGTAATATAATTAGATAGAAACGTGTTTTTGTTCATTATTTGACGTTGTTGCTTGCCCGTTTGTATTAATTCACTAAAAGTGAAACTACTACTTGGATTTATCATATACTTCCCTAAAAATATGTTGTTTTTGAATATACGATACAACATAGACCTAGCTAGTCATATCAATCAATATTTCGTTGCCGAGCAATAAAGCTTTATCACACGCGTGAAATATATGGTGAAAAAATGTCATATCACGGAAATAACCGAATGTTCATCTCGATCCTTTTACCGGAGTGATACGGAAATAACCGATCAGTTACGATTGTATACGATTTGTCATGGGTATTGTTTGTCGTCTGCGTTTCATTAGTTACTTCCATCAGATTATAATAACCAATTATGACGTGGATAAAATAACCAATTATGACAATTCACCTTGATTAGAAAATTTCAAATTCAATGGAATTCAATTTCAATCACATTTTGAACAAAAATAAATGTTGTGTACCACTTACGCGACAGACATGAGCACATCGGAATGGACTAGATCTAAACCTTTTTTCTACCTAGAAAACAGCTAAAGCTCTCGGGCTGATATGGCGTCTCAGGCCTGATATAGGGTGTGATATGAAAATACCCATTTATAATTCTCTATATATTGACAGTGTTTGGATTTACAACTGTTTGGGTTTTTTATTCTCAAGGATTTAAAATCGTGCTTTCTTCAACTGGATTTAAAATCTTCTTACTGGAGTAACTAAAAAGGTAATATACTACGATTATAAAGGGTTATTAAGAGAACTACTACTATTTAAATGACTGTAAAGTGAACTATTACGATTGTAAATCTTAAAGATGATTATACATAAGGACGAATAATAACAATGATATTACGATAATTACAGTACGATTTTAAGACTTACCACTATTGTGGAAATAACAATTATTAAACTACAACTCATATAATCAAAACTAATACTGTATGATTGTGAACATATTTACAACATTCTGTACAATTGTGAATATATGTATAACTTGATTAAATAACTACATGTTATATGTGCTAACTACAATTACAAACATAATTATTATGTGTCTAAAATAAATACGATGTGGTGAATTAACGTATATAAAAAATAATTAAATGTTCAAGAGTATTGTTCTTGTGTACTTCGCCACAATCACTTGGCGGAAGCCAGACTAACAAGATAACAAACCGTTAAGGTATGCCAAGAAGGATTTAAGACAAACATCAATAGCTACCGTCCTATGAGGATTTAGGTAGACGTCATCATAGGGTCCACAATCTGTCCGGTTATCGCAAATCAAAGAAGAAAGCATAGTGGCGAATTGTAAATGGATCAACCACTAAACATGAAGTGCGTTGCAAAATGATAGGATCATAACTCTTTTGATAAACTGTTTAAACTGTACCGTGTTATGTGAAAGCTGCATTTCCTGTTCGACTTTTATACTTATTTTTAACAAGTTTTATAAAGATTGTATGAAAGTGATTATGACCCAGTATCTTACGAAGTTTGTTAATCACATCACAATAAAAGTCAGGTTGTCCTTGTCGCAGAAGACGTTTTTTTTACTTTTATATTAAAAAAGTTTTACAAGTAATTACGGTAATACAATTTTGCACAGCTATTTCGATGTTTATGGTAGCTCTACTGGAGTAGCTGTTTAGTTATACAAATATTATGACTATTAAAGTCCTCAACAGGACTAAAAACTCTAGAAAAAAGAATAAGTTGAGAAACATAGACCGCATTAGAAGTAACTTGGGGAACTGGGGATACTTAACAATACCAAAATTAAAATCACCTCTCTTGCCATAGATTTTACTAATTATTTCACCATTTACAATAGAGAGATGTAATCAAGAAAAGAACGACATTATCAGAAAGTTAGCTTTGTTGAGTTTGAAGTTCTTTAGGATAGACAGTGTCAACAGGTGGTTATTTATACCAATATGTCTACTGTACCTTTAAAGATAGTGTCTACATTCCATTTATAGTAACCACTGAACCTTAGCATTTGTATTTACCTGGACAGTTTAGACTGAACACTGAACTACTTTCAGTGTACATGTATGTTGTATGTATATTTATAGTATGTGTATGAATGTGGTGTGATGTGAATAGGTTACCTAACCAGTTTGGTAGTAACATGCACTTTGAACTCCCTAGTTCTTTATTTAGTTTTCCGCCTAAAAGGCCTCTCTAATATCACTTTTGTCACAGCTGTCAGTGGAGTAGGCTCTGCCTCTCCAAGAGTAAATTTATTGTTGATAGTGTGTACTATCCGAAATAGAGAGTTACTTGCCTATACAGAGCAACTATATTGAGGCCTTTGCCTGGTATGTATTGTTTTTATTTATTTTTTATGTAATTGTGAAATGATTTATTTTGCTTGACACGCTGGAATGATGGAATAATTACTTTGTACATTTTTAGTATTAAGTTATAATGTTATTTCTTTATAATTCCAGGCTGTTAGTTCCATAATAAAATTTAAAAAACCTGCAAAAGACATAATTGTATCAATTACAAAATCCTTACAACAATGGTGATCCCGGCATTTGGAAACAGCTAGGCGTGGCCCATTGGTTCACCTTAACCGGAGGCAAACTGGAGAAGTGATGGCCACCATAAGACCCCACCACCACCTGGGAAAGCTGAAGGATGAAGAATGATGAATAGTGTTTTTTTTCTAGGCCTAGAGCGATTTTTTTTTCAAGTGAATTTTTTTGGTACCAAAACTTTATGTTCTGCACAAAACTTTGCAAGGCTACGATGGAGGAGAGGACTCGTGCGGCGACTTTCGGATGTGATCTGGAGAGGACATGGACAAAATGTGGAGTGTTTGTGTTTTTGTGAAGGTGTTGTTTTTATGTGATTAAAGAAATGGAAGGACAGTGAACTGTTGAATGTAAGTTATCTTGTCTATTTGCTCTGGCCGTTATATTCGTAAATTGTTGTTTCCAAATTATCTAGCTATAGACAATATCGTGCCCATTCCTACTTTCGCTTTTGCTAATTTCACGTGTGTCGGTATTTATCCCAATTTAGTAGATGTTAGCTGTGTATGATAAACGGTTGCTTCATATGGTGTTATAAATTAACCCACACGGATATACAGTTTCAATATCTGAAAATGTAAACAAAGTAAACTATGAACCCACTGCAAATGTAAACATCCCATCTATCATCCCATCTATTTATATATATATATGACCTACAAGTCATATGCACGGACTATCAGAAACGCCCCACACGTTTGCCATTCCCTGTAAATACAATAATACCTGTCATATCAACTTTAAATACACTAAATGCTTTTTTTCTTCTAATCTACGTTCAACGATATCCCTTCAGCAGTAAATAGCTACAAACCTTGTAATGCTGAAACACCAATATATTTTACTGGAAAAATACAGCACTGAATCCTATGTGTAACTGCTGCAAAGCAATGCTAAATCATATTGTTTTCCGTCAAATATAGTATAAGGGGAAACTACAAAAGATAAATACCGATACAGTAACTGACACTTTCAATCCGCCCTTCTTCTCTGTCAAAGTTAGTGCAGGATGTTAATTTAAAGAAGTGAAAGCAAGTGGATTATTATTATAATCTTAACTAATTCATAGTATACCTGAGGCGAACTTAGCTAATCAACTTAATTATTAATATTGACATGTAATCACACTTTTTTTTTCACTCTATACATAAATATTCCTTCTCAATATACATAGAATGGCTAAATGACGGTATAACCGTAATAACATCTTATAACCAAACTAATTTTGATAACAATTAACACAAAAATCAGCTGTGGCAATGCAAAATTAGCAAAAATAACCGAAAATCAATGTTTACTTTCTAATTTTTAACAATCGCGGAACATTTAAACTTGAAATTGTTATGAATAATCACAACTAATCATTATCAAAAGAGCGTCTTTACCCATATGTAAATCGTGCAAATAGATTTTCACTTTTCAGGAGCAGTGATATCCTTTTTGTAGTGTTTGATAAAACACATAAGTTTAAGTAACTTGTTAATATTACTTAATTAAGATGAGTGAGGATAAGAGCCCCGAAAAAGTTGCAAAGCCCAAAACTTTATTTTTTAATTCACCCGGTGATATTTACCCGAAATCTAACAAGATGTCTACGCCTAAACCAACAGGGGTGGGGGTGGGAGTATAAGTAATCCATTGAATTACAATTATGTCCCTAAGCTTCCAACATTTTCTGGCGACGAACCCCTTAATAAGGGTGAATGTCTTTATAATGAATGGCGTTTCGAGGTGAGGTGTCTATTTAATGACCCTGACACAGTAGAACATTTAATATTACAGTCCATTCGTAGGTCACTCAAAGGCTCTGCTAGAAAAATGATGATCCTCTTGGTGAAAAAGACACCGTTAACGACATTATTGGCAAACTAGACGCCATGTTTGGTGATGTCTCTACCAAAAGCATGATCATGCAGGAATTTTTTAATACTGCACAGAAGCCTGCGGAGTCGGTAACATCTTTCGGATGTAGACTGGAGACGCTACTCCAAACCGCTATAGATAATGGTCATCTTAATCATGGAACGATTTATTCAGACACAAGTTCTGGACATCCTTTTGTTCAGAGATGTTAAAGTCACAAACCCGTCATAAGTATGACACCGTAATAGATTTTAATTTGCTCCTAAGGGACTGAAACTTATAGCCTTTGGTCTCATCCAATGTTCGTGTAAAGCACACTTAGCTCCGATTTGCATAAATAAGCAAGTCAGTGAGCTGGAGACGAGGTTAGACACAAAATATGAGTCTAAGCTGGACCAGATTATTCAGTTATTGAACGGCCCTATAGATAGGTCATTGAACCCTGGTGCCCCAGAGTTTCAACCTTCTTTCTAGAACCCCAACCTCAAAGACCCTTTTTTGGTAGAGGTAATCCTGGTCGGCAGTTTAGCCGAGGTAACTTCAGTGGCACTCGGGGTTCACCCGCAAAATGGTAACCGCCTCTGTTAAGGGCCAAACAGAGGCTGGTGAAGCAAATAGGATTTTACTAGACAGATCGATTGGAACTGCAAATAACTGCAACATAACATTTAACAACCAGAGTTTCAAATCACTTATTGATACTGGAGCCATGGTTTCAACCATATCAGAATATGTTTTTCATTCTTTGAGGAATAAGCCTGCTCTTTTACGGTAGTCATGTATACATGCATCATACACTCTAGGCGGTAGTCATGTATACATATATCATACACTACATAAAGTAGTCATGTATACGTACATCATCCACTGTATATGGTAGTCATGTATATACATACATAATACACTATGTATCGTAGTCATGTATACATACATCATACACTACAAAGGGTAGTCATGTATACATACATCATACACTACATACAGTAGTCATGTATACATACATCATAAACTACATACGGTAGTCATGTATACATACATCCTACACTACATACGGTAGTCATGTACACAAACATCATACACTACATACGGTAGTCATGTATGCATACATCATCAACTAAATACGGTAGTCGTGTATACATACATCATACACTACATACGGTAGTCATGTATAAATGCATCATACACTACATACGGTAGTCATGTATGCATACAACTTACACTACGTACAGTTAACATGTATACATACATCATATACTACATGCAGTAGTCAAGTATACATATATCATAAAATACATACGGTAATGCATTGACAAACCTTGGTATTGAACTTTCAACAGCAGATGGTTCAAACTTGAATTATATTGGATACATTGAATGTTCAATACACGTTTCCATATTAAAAGAACAGTTTGAAGTTCCAATACTGGTTATCCCTGATACTGAATTCACAGAAAGTTGTCCCATTATCATTGGAACCAATATAATACGTGTTTTTAGGGATTTTCTTTCAGATTCGTTATTTGATGTTATTCCTAAGGAATGGCAAGTTGTCATTGACAGCCTTAACTGTGTTACATACACTGCCAAACTTTCAGACAAGAAACCAGTTAATGTAGGACCATATTAGCAAATAACATTGAATTGTATTGCTCGCAATATATATCATGACATCCCACAAGTTGTCACGGAGTACACAGTGAATAACAACTCCGGGTACACTGTTTGCCCAAGAGTAGTTAAACTTAAGCAGTCTGGATCTTTTACCAGAATTGCTGTAAGAATTTGCAATATGACTGCAAAGAGTATTCGTCTGTCTCCGAAAGCCAATATATATCAACTAACTGAAGTCTCAGTTATTGATGATTTTGCTTCTGAGTTTTCAAACGCCCCCAGTACAGATCAGTCTTTGGAAGATCTAGGTGTGAAGATCAATACTGAAAATCTTACACTGGCGTTCGTTTAGTGCAGTGTGGAGGCTGTAAAAAGTCTCCCCGTGCTACGAATCAGAAGTGTTAATTTTACTGGTCCTTTGGGACCAGCGAACCAAATATAGGTGGCTTTAAAGTAGAATACCGCTTAAGCCGGTGCTAGGGGGCGTGAGAGGTGTTGCTTCTTTCATTACTTCTCATGAACAGACTCAATAAAACCGAGTTTGCTGCTTTATTCTCTTAATTGGGTTTGTTGCTCCCAAAGGATCACCTTCATCAGTATTTATTTACACCTGACCAACTACTCCGGGTTCGTCAAGATTTAGGCAAATGGAACCATATATTTTCCAAAACTCCGACCGATATAGGATGTACTAATATTCTTAAGTATAAAATAGTCCTAGCAGATCCTACCCCTTTTAAAAAAACTTATCGAAAGATACCACCCGGTCTATATTAGAAAGTACGGCAACATATTAAGGAAATGTCAGAGAGACTGACCGTCCTTTCTCCAGTAATTTGGTATTGGTGAAGAAAAAAGACGGGTCATTGCGCTTTGGCATTGACTTGACATTTCTCAACTCCAGAACTAAGAAAGATGCCTATATGCTTATTAGGTTCGATGATTCCGTTGACTCTCTTGTTGGCTCAACCATGTACAGTAAACTGGACCTCAGGTCAGGTTACTGGAACGTTGAGATAGAGGAAGACCTTAAGCCTTTCACCGCCTTTTCAGTAGGTAATCTTGGTTTCAACGAGTGGAATCGTATGGGCTTTGGTCTTACAAACGCTGCTGCCACCTTTCAGAGATTGATAGAGAAATGTATGGGCGACCTACATCTCAGAGAATGCATATTCTTCCTTAACGACCTTCTCATATTCTCGAAAATGTTCGAGGAGCTTATTAATCGTCTGGAGCCAGTGTTTTGTAAGCTTTCCCAACATGGTTTGAAACTTAAACCCTCAAAGTGTGAGCTTTTTATGCCCTCAATTTCTTATCTTGGACATCATTTCCAAAGAGAGAATACACACTGAGCCCGAAAAGATTTCTGCCATTAAAAACTGGCCAGTGACGAAAAATGTCAAGGAGATACGCCAGTTCCTTGGATTTGCCGGCTACTATCGCAAATGTATTGCATCTTATGCCAGTATAGCATAGCCTCTTAATACCTTGCTTAAGGACCACTGCACTAATGGTGTGAACAGATCAAAGAAGAGAAAGAAAAAAAATCCCACAGAAAGGAATTGGTGCGAGTCCCAACATCAAGGTTTTTCAACCCTGATTGAAAAGTTGACAACTGCCCCAGTTCTAGACTTTGCAGATTACTCACTACCCTTTACCCTCCATACAGATAGCTCAGGTATTGGACTGGGTGCATTCCTTTACCAAAATCAAGACTGAGTGGCAAGAGTAATCGCATATGCAAGTCGAGGCCTGAAACCCAGTGAGCCCTTAAGTTGGAATTTCTAGCCCTAAATTACCTTTGAAGGTAATTCCTTTAATATCGTTACAGACAATAACCCGCTGACGTATGTGCTTATCACTGCGAAGCTTGATGCTACCGGTCACCGTTGGGTAGCCGCTTTGGCAAACTACAACGTTATCCTGTCTTACAGGCCCGGAAAGTTGAATGCGGATGCCGATGGACTATCTCGGTTCCCAGTTTCCCCAGAGGTTATTAAGGCCATATGTGTGGCTGTAACAGCCAACATCTCATTAGCAGAAAGTGCTTCTACTGGCAACATCCCTTCTTCGGCCGAGGCGGAGATGATCCAGCATGAAAGCTTACAAATAATCAACTGGGTAGTGCAACAGAAAAACGACACGGTTGTGTCTAGGGTGTCCAACCTAATTAAGAGTGGTTTTCGCCCAAGGGAGGAGGAACTCAGACAAGAGTTTCCCAATGTACAGAAATTCCTTAGAGAATGGAATCGTCTCTGCATAGAAGACAACATTCTGTACAGAACCACTTCTCAAGATGGTCAGTCTATCAGGCAATTAGTCATACCATATTATTTTCGCTCTCTTGCCCTAAAAGAGTTCATGACGACGTAGGTCATCCGCGAAAAGAAAATACTCTGTGGCTTGCAAAATTGAGATATAGGGTCCTATAGAAACCACAGCGTCCGAACGCAATGGCATCGTAGGTCCGCACTGTACTGCAAACAAGGACTTGATAATACAATGAAAGAGACAAAAAACAACAGAAAGGGTGGTGAAGAATTACCGACTTGGAACGGTCAGTAGGCAATAAGGCCTACTGGTTAGCTTGAATCGATATTATATGCGCACAATCCTCGCTATTATCCTGTCTTCAGCGCCCAAATAGACAAGACAGTGTAAACAAAACTACATCCCATCAAAAGAAATTCTCTAACAATAATGTCCACATCCAGAGAAACTAACTAAAAAAACACATACAAAATAATAAACATCTCAGAATGTATCCAATATCGTACTGAACAACCTTAGTAGTTGCAGCTAAAGAGAAAACCAATCTAATTTGTTATCATTGTTTGCTTTTATTAGAGTTCACCAGCTAGTTGAACAGAAAACGCTGTGTTTTGTCATTAAATAACGTGTCTACATTCCATTTAATTATAGTATCCACTGAACCTTAGCATTTGTATTTACCTGGACAGTTTATACTGGATACTGAATTACTTAAAGTGTACATGTATGTTGTATGTATATTTGTAGTATGGGTATGAATGTGGTGTGATGTGAATAGGTTACCTAACCAGTTTGGTAGTAACATGCACTTTCAACTCCCATGTTCTTTATTTAGTTTGCCGCCTAAAATCCCTAATATCACTTTTGTCACAGCTGTCAGTGGAGTAGGCTCTGCCTCTCCAAGAGTAAACTTATTTTTGATAGTTTTTACTATCCGAAATAGAGAGATACTTGCCTGTCTATACAGAGCAACTATATTGAGGCCATTGCCTGGTATGTATTTATTTTTTATTTAATTTGTATGTAACTGTGAAATTATGTATTTCGCTAGACACGCTGGAATAATGGAATAATTACTTTGTACATTTATAGTATTTAGTTATAATGTTATTTCTTTATAAATTCAGACTGTTAGTTCCAAAATAAAATATAAAAAATATGCAAAAGACGTAATTTTATCAGTTACAAAATCCTTACAATACGGTATTAACCATAGTAGAAAAGAAAGGATTGTCAATGTTCAATAAGTCATCCAGATACCGAGAGGTGTCATTAAAGGCTTCAATTGTATCTGCCTGAGTATCGGATGAAATACTCAAAATATAATCCCGTTCATAGCAATACAAGGACAAATCTGCGACAAGAGGTGCAACATTCGTACCGATAGGGATACCAAAAATGTGTCTATAAGCGGTAGTTCCATATCTGACGAAAATATTATCTAATAGGAAAATGATTGCTTCACAAACTTCTTGGTAAGATCCAATACACATTGTGTTATTATCTAAACTGCCGTTAGTAACATAGCCATAGTAACAAACGCTTTAACATGATTGTTACAGGTCAAAAATGTAGTTTCTCTAGCGAAAGTTTCTTGAATGAGAGCAATAAGCTTGTCTTTGATAAGGTGATATGGTAAGGTTGTATATAGTGTAGAGAAGTCATAAGTACTTAGAGATAAAATGAGAAGTTCTTGACAAATTACGGTGTAAGCATTTTCATGCCTCTTCTCTAAGCACCTAGCCAGGTGAAATTATTGATGCCTTTAATAATACTTCTCGGTATCTTGCTGACATACTCAATATTGATAATCCGTTCTTTGCTCATATGGTTACTAACATTTATCCACAAGAGCTCACGTTGAATAAAGCCAGCAGTTCGGATACAGTAGCAGCATTTCTCGATCTTCATCTCTCGATATTCATACTAAAATCTATGATAAGAGAGATGATTTCAATTTTAACATCGTTAACTATCCACACCAGGATGGAGATGTACCTCGTGCTACCTCATACGGGGTGTATATCTCCCATCTCATTCGATTTGCTAGAGCGTGTAATGATGTTATAGACTTCAATGATCGAAATCAAGTTATTACAAGTAAACTTCTTCAGCAGGGTTTTCGTTATCACAAACTACGTAGATCTTTCTCTAAATTCTACCGCCGCAACGAGGGCCTGCTGGAAAAGTACAACACCAACCTTAAAACACTTCTGCGACTAGGCATATCGCAACCCTCATTTTATGGACTAAGGGAGGTGGGTGCATGAGCTTTCGTCCCACGGGTTTTCTGGTCGTACCCTAGATTGTTTTTATCTATAGCTGCAACTACTATGGTTGTAGTCTTGTCTATTTGGGCGTTGAAGACATGATAATAGGTACAGTGCGGACCTACGATGCCATTGCGTTCGGATGCTGTGGTTTCTATAGGACCCTATATCTCATTTTTGACGTTTATTGCAAATTTTATCAAGAAAGTCTCCTGAATTTTTAACTGAACTAAGAAAAGTCTGCTACATTGTTCTCTTGTGTGTTTGTTGCTTCCGATTTCAACATTTATTAACGTTTTATCAAAAAGTAACAACATCTTTTTTTTTCCTTTCTTTTTATAAAATTAGTTTGATTTTACTAATGATACTCATCCGTGTAAGTAGTATACATTCAACTGGTCCCATAACCAGCTGGCAACAATTGGTCCCACAACCAGCTGGCAACAACTGGTCACATAACCAGCTGGCAACAACTGGTCCCACAACCAGCTGGCAACAACTGGTCACATAATCAGCTGGCAACAACTGGTCCCATAACCAGCTTGCAACAACTGGTCCCACAACCAGCTGGCAACAACTGGTCACATAACCAGCTGGCAACAACTGGTCCCATAACCAGCTAGTAACAACTGGTCCCATAACTAGCTTGCAACAACTGGTCCCACAACCGGCTGGCAAAACCTGGTCCCATAACCATCTGGCAACAACTGGTCACATAACCAGATGGCAACAACTGGTCCCATTACCAGCTGGCAACAACTGGTCCCATAACCAGCTGGCAACAACTGGTCCATAACCGGCTGGCAAAACCTGGTCCCATAACCAGCTGGCAACAACTGGTCCCATAACCAATACGTTCTTACATTAAAGAACATCAAGACTTGGTAACTTTTAGAATTGTTCAAATACACTTCTGTATTCGGTTGATAAAAACAAACTAAATTACAAATTTAGCCCAAATACTGATTTACCTTCTTTAAGAATATGCTAACTGTGTGTCTTACACAATAAGTTTAAACATAAAGGAAGCTACCGAGGATAAATGTCTTGTAGTAGTAAAGTCTTTATTCATAAATGAATGTAGTCTGCTAAGTCATCAGAAGCACGTACACATTTAGGTATATTTTCCAGAGCGCTTATTGACTGATTTAGCTTTAGAGTGACTCGTATTGCATTTTAGGTCCACTTTCCAGTGCGCTTATTGACCGATTCAGCTGTAGAGTGGCTCTTATTGCTTCTGGTGTGAGCTATACCATTGGCTTTCTAGCAACAGCGTTTGCTCCAAACCTTGAAGTGACCATATTGACTTACGGAATAATCGCAGGTATTACTTTACGTTATATAATCGTTTTAAACCTGAAGATGGAGACCCCTGAAAGTAAAGGCATCGTTTTTCAAAAAATAATAAAATGCTCAGCAAGAAGAGTAAATATCTTATTTAAAATATGTTGTATTCGAATACCACGCCGTAAACTTTATTTAAAAGCCTTACTCTAATTATATATCTTTATAATTGAACATTCGGGTATCTTAAACCAAGCAAACAAATGATTTTTATTATTACTTTCAGGTTTTGGTGGTGCATTTGGTTACACATCAAGCATAGTAGTGATTGGTTTCAACTTTCGTAGAATGAGGAACATCGCTCTTGGCATTGCCGTTTCTGGAATTGGCGTTGGCATATTTGTTATGGCGCCATTAATGCAGTTGTCACGTGATTACTATGGAACATCGGGATTTTTCATTATTTTGGCGGCAATATCCGCCAACATAATTACGTGTGGTGTTATGTGTTATCCAAGCAAATTAGAGATAAATACTCAAATAAAACGAAGAGATCAAGCTCAACAACTTAAAGAAGTTAAAGCAAAAGCATGTGCATCAATACGAATTTACAGGAACCTAGGTCTAAACAAAGCAATACTTTGTCTTTGTTTCTCAATGTTTAGCTATAGTATTGGCACATTCTTAATTTATCTTCATCTTCCGACATATATAGTTCACAAGGGATTCACATATGGAGAGGCCTCGGTTATTGTCTCCATTACAGGTGCGTTTTCTGTTTTGGGCAGAGTTCTGACAGGTGCTGTTGCCAACTGGGAGAGAATGGATGACATGTTATTATACTCAGGTACCATGGGCGTTGTATCCTTAGCTACGTTCTTATTTCCACTGTACTCTGGAAGTTTTGCAGGACAGGTAGCGTATGCCGTGATATTAGGCTTGTTTTTCGGCAGTTGCTATGTCGTTATAACTGCCATGAACATTAAATTTGTTGGACTTAATTATATGTCGGCTGCAATCGGACTCGAGTTATTCTTTGGTGGCATAGGTGCTCTACTTGGACCAGTGTTCGCAGGTGAGTGTTGAGTCATTGAAATAACATGGTATAAAATGGTTTAAGGTTGCAATTTACTGATGAAAATGAGAAAAATTGTCCATTAGGAACCACAGTATCCAAACTCAATGGCACCTTAGTGCAACACTGTACCATCAACTAAATCAAATGAGCAGGCTGAATAGCCAATGAATGTGTACACAACGTCGCTATTTTCCTGCCTTCAGCGGCCAAATTGACAAGACGGTCTATATAAAAATACATCCTATCACAAGGAAATCTCTAACAATAAAGTCAACATCCCGAGGAATTAGCAAACGATACACTTAACTGTTGCTGTACAGATAAATTAAACATATATAAATAAGTAGAAACACTTCAGGGTAGGATCGTACTGAACAACCACAGTAGAAGAATCCACAGAGAAAACCAATCTAGGGTACGACCAAACCACCTGAGGGTCGAACGTTCATGCACCTAATTTCCTTTTCATGGCTTCAGACGGTATAATCATAAAGTCATATAAAACACACTTAATCGACTTGATTATGCTATTATTGCTTTATTCATTTTAAAATAACGTCCAAGGACACGTTTGCTAATTCAACCCTGTAGAAATGAGATATACAACACTGTATCTAAAACTTGATATGTTAGTTATATAACCGTATTTTAGAATGATTAAATTCAATATTCGTTATCTTTAGTAAAATTCCTAGTTTTAACTACCTCTTGGGACTCTATGATTGTACCTACTGAAACCCCAACTAAGGGAGGTGGGTGCATGAGCTTTCGTCCCTCGGGTTTTCTGGTCGTACCCTAAATAAGTTTTCTCTTTAGCTGCAACTACTATGGTTGTTCAGTACGATTCTGGATACATCCTGAGATGTTTATTATTTTGTATGTATATCTTTAGTTAGTTTCTCTGGATGTGGACTTTATTGTTAGAGATTTCCTTTTGATGGGATGTAGTTTTGTTTACACTGTCTTGTCTATTTGGGCGCTGAAGACAGGATAATAGCGAGGATTGTGCTCATATAAAAAGGCCTTATTGCCTACTGACCGTTCCAAGTCGGTAACTCTGTCTTCACCACCCTTTCTGTTGTTTTTTGTCTCTTTCATTGTAGTTTCAAGTCCTTGTTTGCAGTACAGTGCGGACCTACGATGCCATTGCTTTCGGACGCTGTGGTTTCTATAGGACCCTATATATCATTTTGCATGTTGCAGAGTTTGTCTCTGTTGTTGTTGTTGTTTTTTCGTTTCAGTCTCTTATGACAGTGTTAAGATGTTTCAATCTCGTTTAGACAAAAAACAACATAATAAGTTATTATGCATCCGCACCTTTAACTCCATTTAATTTACAATTTTGTTTTTATTCAGTACATACTGCCTCAATCGTAACCGAGCCATCCAGGACGATACGAATATAAATATACAAATTGTACAGCTGAAGTATCTTTTCAGGCATTATTGTGGATTCTGGGGGTACGTATGACCAGTCTTTGATTGTTGCAGGTAGGTATTGTCAACTTTCAATACATTGTTATTCTCTCTTGCGTCTGTTTGATAGCGTCCCTGTCATCACAACTACAACAGAGAATCATTAGTTGGCCTGATGCTGTGACCTAGGTAGAGTGTAAACACTTTCCCCGGAATAATAAATTTAGCCCATATTCATATTACCTGATGTTGTGACCTAAGTAGAGCGTAAACAGTTTCCCCGGAATAATAAATTTATCCTATATTCATATTACCTGATGTTGTGACCTAGGTAGAGCGCAAACGCTTTCCTCATAGTATAAACATTATCCCATATTTATATGACCTGATTTTGTGACCTATAGGTAGAGCGCAGATACTTTCCCCATGATATATACATTATCCCATATTTATATGACCTGATTTTTAGACCTATAGGTAGAGCGCAGATACTTTCCCCACGATATAAACATTATCCCATATTTATATAACCTGATTTTGTGACCTATAGGTAGAGCGCAGATACTTTCCCCATGATATATACATTATCCCATATTCATATTACCTGATGTTGTGTCCTAGGTAGAGCGTAAACACTTTCCCCGGAATAATAAAGTTAGCCCATATTCATATTACCTGATGTTGTGTCCTAGGTAAAGCGCAAACACTATACATTATCTCATATTCGTATGACCTGATGTTGTGACATAGGTAGATAGATTCTTAACTTCCTTCATTGTACAGGAGAGCATATACATATAATTGTAACATATAATACAAATTCAAAATTTAACATTAGCAAACGTTTACGTATATATATCATGTATCAGAACTATATATATCGAGCAATACATGTCGATTAATGATTACGTTACAGTTAGATTAAACATGAGTGCAGAATTTAAAATAAATACTATGTATTTGAATTAAAGTATGATAAATATATTGTATACATGTTATGTGTTTTGGCCGGTGGCCTGTATCACTAATAAAATATTGAATATTGAATCATATATTGCCATGTATTACCATATGCATGACTCTTGCCGAAACGAAACACAAGAAGACATAATATACTCAGCTTAAATTAGTATAATAACCCTATATCATATTGTCATATACCATATTTATGACTCTTGCCGAAACGAAACTCAAGATGTAAAAATGGTACAGTTTACTCAGCTTAAATTAGTCCACACCTCCTCTCATAACTAATAATCTAGACTTATTAAACTTAGTATGAACCACTATTGCAAATATTACTTCATTTTGTATAGTAAAATACATAAAATCTCAAGTATTTATGTAGTAATGTATATCTACACAAAATAAATAACGAATGGCAATCAACACGGAGTCGTAATATCGTCAGCTGCCTGATGGCATTACTGAAAAAGACACTTAACCATTATGTATTTTAACTACACTAATAGTAATTAGTTACACCTTCGTGACAATAACCTGCTTTAATATGTATAATTAAAAATAGTATGAACCATTTTTACAATAGTAGCCAACGTGTTTCAGTTTCAGTTTCAATTGTCGAAAAGTGTTTGAATCCTGATAATAATATGCATATGTGATCTCGAGGACCTTTACGAATAAACTCTTTGTAGAACTTTAATCCAATAGTTGGTATGTATTAATCTAATGTATTAATGCATTCCACAGTTTTTATCTCGCGGAGTCGTTAACTGAACAGTAATGCATAATATGTAATAGTAAGTTGCCTACTAACAAATTACACATCCTACACTTTTCGGAGCGACTGAAAGAGAACAGTTTTCCAGGTAATAATATTACACTATAGCAATGTTTCGTCAAATTAGGTCTTTCCCTGCTTAATTTCCAAATATCACTTGGTTCGGACTAGCATGGTATTTGATTTAACTTAAGGCCTACTCGCGAGAGCCTTTGGTTTGATTCCAGATCGCACACCTTAGTTTTCAAAAATTGTTTCAATGAGTACTTTGACGGAATATTCGTCGTTGCTAAAAACTCTAGTAAATAAAATATATTATATTTTTAAGCAGTCTGTGTATATCTGCAATATAACCTAAAACTTGCTTGTCATTATTTAAAAAACTCATCAATCTATTTATAAATATCTGCTTCGCGAGGTATTTTTTTAGTAATCTACACAATTGACCAAAAAATTGTATTTGTTTAAAGTCAATTACGGTTTCAATTGTTTCAAGAGCACATAAAGCTATATCAGTGCGTGTATATGTAGGCAGCTTTTGGATATAGTTGACACAGAATCTGTGTGACCGCTCCAATTCTAATACATTGGAAGGAGAAAGCGAATTCCACAATTCACAGCCATACAGCGCTTTTGATAACACGATTGTGTTGTAGATTGTCAAGGATGTTAACGGATTGAGTCTATGTGGGTGAATGCCGCAAGTTATCAGACTTAAAAAGATAACTATTAATTTTGTATTAGACTCATGAATAGAGTCGTGTATGTCCATTTATTTTATGACACAACACTCTGGAATAATTGTGTTAATAAAAACCGACAACCATTTACAATTCATATTTATATTATTGTTTAGAAAATATGACTAGACAGTTTAATATTGTACGATATCCAACATCTCAACACTTCCTTATTCATTCCACAACTTTACAAATGGTGGAGGTTATTAGGCCGCAATGATCTCCCTTGGTTCTCACTCAAGTGCTAAAGTGGAGACAGTGAAAAATTCCAAACCAACCGATGGTCGTAGATCATTAAGCCCGTTTGCAATGAACCATTTTATAATCGCAGTATACCTGTTAGCATTCTCATCATTATATTTATGATCGCTATAATCATAAATGCGCAGGCATTCTGCTTATGATAGCATTCTGGTTATGATCGCTATAATCATAAATGCGCAAGCATTCTGTTTATGATCGCTATAATCAAAACGCGCACTACCTGTAAATTAGAGGATTCACGAGCCCACCTACAGTAACTACATGTAAACATGTAAACTGATCCGGGCGAACTCTGGCCTCTAATTGCTATAAAACAAATTTTGATGCTAGATGCAATTCTCCCAACTATGGTTATTTCGCAAGCTCTTGTGAACCATGATCAAGGTAAGTAATACATCCAACTTCAACACTGATTAGTTTCCCTTGGTTGTCCCTCAGGCCATAGTAAAGACCAATCAATTTATCTAGGGCAAATGACCATCCAACCAACGGTTGCCTAGAATTTTCCGCCACAGCAGAATGACTTCAGGCAGTCTGTCCTCCAAAATTCGATACTATATATTTCTAGAAAAACATCGTAGCCACAGATCTGCATTACTTTTTCCCCAGGACTGCAAGTCACACACCTGGCGAAGCCGAAATTGTTCGTCGTATGTGCGCCAGTGCATATCCCTATGTTTCCATGCAGCCTCCCTAATGACTGACATATACTGTAGCATCTCCTGCAAGCGTGCAGGGTGTGCTGCCAAATAAATGCTGCAATAAATCATGAATGCATCCGTCCACCTCTCAAAAGACCCTATATTTTCATTGTTTGCCCTCTGCCTTGCCTCGATTTGGCCATTTTTATTGATCATAAGCAGGCCTCCCACATTAGCCTCAGCAAGCTCTACACCACATTTTAACAAGAGTGCCAAGTTTACGAATTGATGATTTCTTATCTTTGAGCGAATTGTTTCGGGGACATGAAATGCAATATCATCCCCACCACACCTCACCATTTTCGGAACATCTCGAGAACCATCTTGGCTCATAGATTCCCTTAGCAACAATTCAAAATCAACATATTTGCTTTGCTTAGTTTTACCCTTTCCTCCAGAAGGCCTTTCCCTACTGCCTCCAGCCTTGTCCAACAAATGAAGCCTCTCCACTTGTTGGGGATTGGACTCATCATTGCTGTCTTCATAGCCCTCAGGTTCATCATTACTCTCCTGATCTGGCACCAACTCTTCGTCTTTTCTCCCCTTTTTTGCCTTAGTTTGTTCCTGGCTTGACCCAGCCTTCCTTTTACCTCTCCTAGGCATCTTCTTCTTATGCCGATCGAACTAATTAACTTTCAATATTGTCTTCTGTTTTTCTGCTCAAGCCTTGCAAATTGAAACAGGAAGTAAGAGAACGGTGCAGTCGTTTTTTCAGCACTCAGTAATATTTACACTGACACTGTCCTCAAACCTGTTCAAACCCAAAAACGCATACTCTAGAGCCATGGCCTGTGTTATGCAAAAATAAATCAGGCATTATTGCTATATCAATAAGCTCAAATATTTATCTATACTAATACCAAGATGAGTATAGACTTGGACTTCATTTATTATTTGGTTTGCCCCACGAGTCCATTGTTACGATCAAATTCAGCCTGGTGTTACGATCAAATTCAGTCTGTGTTTCATTAAATAATATCACTGCAAATTTGTTAATATTGTAATCAAAGCACCACTGCATAGCATATTTATGGGGACCATATCATCAGCAACAGTAAGGGATCCTGCATTTAAGTTATATAAACAAAAACCAAGTCCGCTGTTTTCTAACTCTTTGATTAGCCCATCTATGAAGAGAAGGTACAGAACTGGGGAACTTTTCCACCTTGTCTAGTGCCTTGTTTTACATAAAACCAGTCTGAAATACAACCTTGGTTTCTTACACAACTTTCCATATGATTATATTGTATGCCTGATCAACTTCACTTAAATACGCACCCTGTAGAGTGTGTAGCTCGAATGTATTTTTGAGCATTTCCTGATAACTTTTATATCACTTGGAATTACCTTCCGCCAATATACACCGTAAGTTGTAGACAAATCACTTTTGAGTAACAATTTACATAAAAACGGGTACATTTATACTACATATAATTGGCCTATGCCTCCATACATTCAAACAATGGTCATCTACAATTTCGCACTGCTGTATGCAGTCATTGTTTTCTAACGGCAGCATAATATAATCAATGATTGATTCACAGCTTTCATCGTACGATACAAAGGTAGGCTTTACACCAGCGCATAAATCTAATATTGTCGCAGCGATCAAGTCAGTGTCAACTAAAAATTGTTTTAAGTACCTCTCCCTACTATTACCAGTTTTACTACCCAAGCAGTTAGTATTAAAGTTCCCTGTGAAAATCACACATTCATTATCTGAGTAAAGACTCCACAAGTTATATAATTTATCAACATAATTTCTATCGTGTTCAATAGGATGATTGCTGCAGGGTAAATACACTTGAAAAATATGCACAAACTGTTGGGGTGTAATCTGTAATTGTATGCCTACTATTCTGTCGTCGTCAATTGTTAAAGGGGTCACGCATATATCATGTCTCATGTGCCACATAAGGGTGACTCCCCCTTTACCAATTCGCATATTCATAACTCTTTGAAAGCTACGATCTGATACAGCATGATTGTGTTTTATATTTATTATCATCTATAAAGTGTAAATTTGTAATGGATAGCCAGTACTCGGACAATCCACATATATATATATCCTTTGCGTAAAGAGATTTGCATAGGTATGTGCTACTTGACATTATACCTGTCACATTCCATGACTTAATTTTTAAAGGGCGGATAACGGTCATTTCTATCTCGAGTAAAGATGCACATTACATTGGTATGCATTGATCTAATCAACACTAGTATTCAGTTGAGAATACACATTGAAGCTCTCATACTCGATAGGGCCAGCATCTACCCGTCTTTAAGCACAAGCTGAGTACGACCGTAAGGGTAAGAACAAGGTTGAGCACTAGAAAGTCGGCAATTTCGCTAAGATTCGCAACATTAGTTTCAGGATTATTTCGCGTTGACATAGTAGTGTTACCAAAACTGTCACACGGTTCCATTGCTTTTGATTCGCCTACGCCGCCGGGTGGAAAGAGGAAGGTGAATCAGTACAAGTCAATGAGTTAAAACTCTTATCACCTGAGAGGTTATATTCCATATTCTCTAACTCACCTACGCCACCAGAGGGAATTTCATTCACCAGAGACGAAGGAGAGTCAACAAAAAACAACGGAATGTTAGTATTGGAAATAAGCACAATTTCATCAGTGCTAATAAAAGTTTCTATGGCATCACGTCTATGGCATATGGCGCTTATGTCAGATATTGTCCAAAGTGTTATGTTCAGATATAACGTCAGTTCTAATAGTGGTGTCTTTAACGGATTTCACGTACGTTAGAGCATCGTTAACACTACACATAGTATCCTTCAATATCTTGAATTGATCTGCATTTTGTTTTTCAAGAAGCAGATCTGTTTGCTTTAACAACAACACTTCTGCCTGGAGACCGGACAGTGTTTGTTTTATGGCAGAGACATCTGCACTATACTAGCAAGTTGGGTTTTGTAGCTGAGTTGACGTTGAGACACTGCGAAGTCTTCACATGACCAGTAGTAATCATGTCCTTCAACTGTGTGGCACTGTCGCCCTCCAAGACTTACAACAACTTATGAATGTCGTTTACTCCTCTTCACGGATGGTTTCGAACAACATGTAGCGTGTATGCTCAAGGTTGGCCTCACCTGAAGCATAATCTCGCAGCAAAGTTGCAACAAATAAGTCCGTGGGATAGTCTCGAAAGATAGCAGTTAGACGATGATATCCATTGAGATCAGCGTCCCCAGTATTCTTATCACAACTGAATGATTCGACCGTCACTGATGAAAATGACACTTTTACCTCGGTATTGTCAGACATGAGGACTGGTTCCAATTCGGTGAGAATTGTGCCGCTTACAACTTTACAGTCCGCCAGAATTTGCATGTCGGATAATCAGTTTGTATTGCTTTTCCTAAACACGCCCAAGACCAGAGTCAAATAATACTGATTGCTCGTATGAATATGAGTTAACAGTAAACCAGATCCTTCAGTATGAGGGATTAGCTACAAATAAGCTACACACTTAATGCCCGAGGCGACTTCGCACAAGTACAGGTATATATAGCGCGGGATCCATCATGGCCATTTTGTCATATTTCAAACAAAGACAAATTCTTAGAATTCTTTCCATCAACTTTTTTAAAAATAGTTTTATCACAATGGAGGGAAAATGTACTTATCGTACACGTAGTTTTTCACTTTACACGATAATATCCATATTTTGTATTTCAATCCAGATTTTAACAGAGCTAATTTTTCACACCTGCACTCGGTAAGCGTAAGCGCAAAACACTTGCCCATATTATAACATTATCCCATATTCGCATTACCAGATGTTGTGACCTAGGTAGAGAGTAAACACTTCCCCATAGTATTTAAACATTACCCCATATTCGTATTACCTGATGTTGGGATCTAGGTAGAGCGCAAACACTTTCTCCGGAATATATTCATTATCCCATATACGTACGTACATCCTTAAGATCACGTTGTTTGACAAGTGCAGTCGTAAATTTAATTATCTCCCTTTAATCAATATACTAAATTCACTGTGTAATATAGGTTATATAATACAGATAGATGAATCATTAACTAGATCCTTCCCATACTAAGCTCTAAGTATGAGTGAATATATAGAGGATCTTACATGAGTGCTCATTCATTATTGAATTTATTAAACTCGTTAGCAAAAATGATATGAACCTCGAATTATATCATTTTGTCAACTCGTTTAAGAAATTCAATAATGAATGAGAACGAATGTTAGATTCTATTCATCACATAACTTATAATGTCCTATTACGTCAGAAAACATACATTAACGTGACGTCCATGACGTCATTAACGTTATACCACTAGTGGAATATCGAAAATATTGAATAGTGTTATTACACTCCCACACCGCATGTTATGTGATAAACATGTGTATATATATATGTGTGCGTGTGTGTGTGTGCGTGCGTGCGTGCGTGCGAGAGAGCGTTAGTGTGTACCAAATCTCTATTTCCTTCCGCTTGACCGTTAATTTATCATGACCAATCGTTCTTTGACGTTTATTCCCCTACAATAGTGTAAAAGTCATTTCATCTGAATTTCAGCATGTAGTATACTCGTTGCATCCGCCTCAGGTGCTGCCGCAGTTTGCTTTCCAGGCATAGACACGCAACCGCAAGATACGGGCATCCGCAAAGAGTCACAGAAAATAATAAAGGTGGAAGTTAGATGTCAACGTGACGCTGTCTTGACAACTGTTTCAACACCTGAAGAGATATCAAACTGCTGACATCTATCTTCATATATGTATAGATTAATATCAAACATTTTAATACACGTTATTAATTGATAAATGCAATTTTTTAAATACTGTTGTCAGCCATGCATTTTTACCAACCAGTTACCAATTAGTGAAATGTTTCATTAATTGATGCTCTAAGGAATTACCCCTTTCCAAATAATAAACTTACCGCTATAGCTACCAATGTATCAGTTATATAATTTTATTTGCATACCATCTTCGGGATATCTAATATTATTGTGAGATGTAGACATTTGAAATATTGATTGCTACTCAGCTCGGTGCTAGAAAGCGTGAACGGTAGCAAACATTGTTCACTACCGTTCATGAACTGTCTCAATCAAACCGAGATTACAATTTGTTTTTGTATTTATCTTGTTTATTTCCAAATTTCTTTTATACTCTTTTTTACTATCAGTTGTACATATAGTTCAAACACAACCAGAGAACTGCTCAAATATGTAAAGCTTCATATGAGTTTATACTTACGATATATTCAACAAAAACTCATAGAGTTGTTGTGTCGTTTTAAAATAAAAAAATCATAAACTATAATTTAACCGATTTATTCAACAAAAACTCACATAGTTGTGTCGTTTTAAAAAACAACAACTTCATAAACTATAATTTAACGGGACGGTAGATATGGTCCGTTTCAGTGCATGTGGCACATTATGATGGTATTAGCGACTATAGCATGGCGTGAATTTCTTGTATTAGCGACTATAGCATGGCGTGAATTTCTTGTATTATCGACTATAGCATGGCGGGAATTTTTTGTATTAACGACTATAGCATGGCGTGAATTTCTTGTATTAGCGACTATAGCATGGCGGGAATTTCTTGTATTAGCCACTACAGCATGGCGTGAATTTCTTGTATTAGCGACTACAGCATGGCGTGAATTTCTTGCATTATCGACTATAGCATGGCGGGAATTTTTTGTATTAACGACTATAGCATGGCGTGAATTTCTTGTATAAGCGACTATAGCATGGCGGGAATTTCTTGTATTAGCCACTACAGCATGGCGGGAATTTCTTGTATTAGCGACTATAGCATGGCGTGAATTTCTTGTATTAGCGACTATAGCATGGCGGGAATTTCTTGTATTAGCCACTACAGCATGGCGTGAATTTCTTGTATTAGCGACTATAGCATGGCGGGAATTTCTTGTATTATAGCGACTACAGCATGGAAGGAATAATGCCTCTATGACGTCACCTTACTATTCCTGGAATTATTGTTTTCTGAGCTTCGAATTTTAACCAACATAATTTATTTTTATGTGTTTGAATATGTTTGTATTACGTCTATAATAGTCACTTATCGCTAAATCAGTGATAGCTCGTATGTATTTACCTATCCGTAATTACACCATGCATACTTATTGAACATGTCTATTATTTAACATGTGTACGTCTTATGTTTTAGTTCATTCTATGCCTATTTGTATTTATATTTGCGTTTATACACACATGTATGCTTATATCTACAGATATATAACTATATCTATTTATATATCCATAAACATATACATGTCTATTATACAGTTGCTATGTCCATAACATATAGCTTATATATTGATGTGTATTTATTGTTGCTAACATAAGAATCAGCATCTGATAAATATACAGTGTATACTCGATTTTCGTTACATAATGCGACTTAGCGTGCGTTTTAGTGACAGTTAACATTCGGTTTAGAAGTGTTAGTGTTACGAATATTAAAGTCCTCAACACGACTAAATCTCTAGAAAAAAGGAATAAGTTGATAAACGTAGACCCCATAAGATGTTTTGAGCCAAATATAAAATAATGCTATTTGGCTATGTTTTGTGGGATGGTGTTGCTGACATGATTTTCGTGTATGTAAATATACTGAAAGAAATAAAGAAAGATAAAAATATCGGACAGGGAAAGCAGCATTCAAGGACGACAGTCAACCACAAAACACAAAAACAAACACGGAAACAGACAAACGAGAAGGCAAAAGTAATAAAAAATGCAAACGACATCACAAACAAAAGGGTTGACAATAGGGCTACCGCCTTGGAACGGTCAGTGGCAACAAAGGCAACTGGGGATTTAAACCGGTTCTAGGGTGCACCAAACCTCACACTTACCCTGCTGTCATCCCATTAAAACAGGACAGTATAAATAAAGAAGTTTAGCAAGTAAAAAACATGGTAATTCCATTGCTCATGTTCTAGACTATGCTTGGCAGAGGTCCAAAACAATACAATTAACATAATTATAGATTATATACAGGGCATTGCTTTCAAACGATATTTGCGAGAAAAAAAATAAAATGTTTAAATTTACCAGCTATGCAGAAATTATAATTTCGTTCTTATTTCAATGTAAAGGGGGATAATTTTACAAATTGTAAACTTTGGTTTCATATATCTTTATAATGGCAAGGTTATTGTCAATTGGTTTTGCGGTTTTTATAACTTGAGACACAGAACAGTTACTTAATAAAGTTTATTCAAGCTTTTTACCATATTTGTATTTTTTAAATGTGAATTATGCTGTTTTAACTAAATGGGAGATAACTCTGATACTTACATTGGAACACAACTAACATATGAAAAATAATATCACCCTATGTCATTCCAATGTTTTCAAATACTTCACATTCACATCATAAAATTACTATAGATTTATTTAAGCTAGATATCCTTGCTAAACTTATAAGTCTTTCGTAGATATAAAATCATCGGACTCATTGGCCATGTTTTCAATATAGGGAGTTAATTTCAAAAACACTTAGTAGAATGGTCATGTCTAAATAACAACTATTAAAACCTGTTCAATAGTTCTTGAGAAACTATTGTTTTCCTTTGTTTTCCTTCGTTTTCCTCTATAACTTTATATAAACTATGAAGCCGAAACAAACATGCCTCTCTGTTACAGTGCGATGATTTACGCCAAAAATAAAAACCGATAGTTTACCAGACAGAAGATTTCTCCTATGGGCTATATACCTATACACAAACATGCGACTCCGAGCCGTGCCATTTGTAACTTTAAGTTGTTTTTTTAGGAAACGGTATACTAACCATGCTAACCATGCTGAAGAAAAATGAGTCAGAATATATCCAGTGCGAAGGAGATTCGTACGGGATTTCTTTTGCATTGTAATACTTTATATTCTTGATAAATAAACATCTACAGGTACGGGCCATTTTGTTTACATTGGGAATTTCATTTGAACGAACCTGATAATCTATGTAAAAACCAATCGTTTCTAAAATATAACTGTCACTAGCTGTACAATGTTTATTGAGAATAATTGTTTTCCTATATAACCTTTTATTACACCTATTACTAAATACAGTAGTACTTCAAAAAGCTTAATTTTGGAGATTATGGTCGCTGAGGACAGCTTGCAATCACTTGCCTCGTATAATTGCTTTGAGCGAGGCATTATCGCTACCCAGAGTCGAACTGAGTAGGGCATTATAGCTACCAAGACTCTCCGGCGTGATAATTACCTCGGGTAAAAAGTTCACTGCACGTTAGAATCCGTGCACGCGAGAAATGACGTCAAAGAGAGCAAAATGGAGGATGAAGTCCTAAAAGCGTTGTCAAACCGATTTTTAATTTTTATCATAGAAAGTTCATCTAACAAAAGAAAAGGAGTCATACGAACCTGTCGAAAGCAAGAGAAATGGCAAAACAGGACAAAAAATAAATCATACCTGAATGTAAGTTCGAAGCATGACTTGAAGAAAATGGGTGAAGACCAAACTATTGACAGATATTAGCTCAAGATATGTTTGCCATGCTCTGTCTATGCGTTAGAAAAACAAACAAGAGGTCAATGACCTTGAATGACCTTGAAGCTCGACTGATAGGTTTTGATAGCTAGATCAGCATTCCGGTGAAGTTTCATGAACGTCTGTCAAGAAGTTTCAGAGGAGCAGTCGCTACACGCTTTTACTATATAACTCTGTGTAAAAAAAGATGACCGCTGGCAGCCACTTTTAACGTCAAATCGAAATGGTTTTCAACAAGGCCCAATATCATGTAATGCTGATCGTTTTAAAAAAAGTTCAAGAAGGAGTTGCTACAAATTTGTTTTTTAAAAATCTATTTTCAGCCGTGGCGGCCTTCTTGAAATTTTGACCTACCTGAAATTTTGCTGTGATCAAATAGACATCAAGAGCAGCATTTCTGTGAAGCTTCATGAAAATCTGTCAAGTAGTTTCAGAGGAGTAGTCGCTATAAGGTTTTATTATATAACTCTGTAAACAAAGATAGCCACTGGCAGCCATGTTTAATGTCGAATCAGAACGATTTTGACAAGGACCAACAGCATGTCATTCTGATCATTTTAGAAAAAATCCCATATCAATAGCACTTATAGTTTTCAAGACGTACATGAAGTAGTCGCTACAAACTTCTTTTTTTTAAATCTATTTTTAGCTTTGGTGGCTATCTTGGATTTCTCATCAGTGTGAATATTTTGCTAGGGTCAACTAGACATCATGGGCAACATTCCTGTAAAGTTGCATAAAAATCTGTGAGTATTAGGAGAGGAGTAGTCTTACACACTTTTACTGTATAACTCTATGTAAACAAAAATGTCCGCTGGCAGCCATGTTTAACGTTGAATCAAAAGGATTTCGACAATAACCAACATCATGTCATGCTAGTAGTATAGATAGAGGGGGTACCAGGCCAGTTTCCCTCCCGCGGGGAACGAGAAAAACTAGTGAAATATGCCAGGGGGGACTCAGGCGTAACTCTCATTGACACCACTAAGATCTAAATGTAAGTCACGCCTAAATCAACACCAACATATTTCATTAGTTTTCTCAAGCACCCCGCGAGGGAAACTCGCCTGATACCCCCACTATCTATACTACTAATCAATCCGGTTTGCTATTTTAGGAGAGCGCACTTTTATTTTATGTCTACTTTCGGCGAATCTACTTTCGGCGAAGTTTTTCAATAATAACATTTGCAACTCGTTAAGCAAAGTCAGACGGAACCGGGCAGTAGAATTCATCATCGCTCTGCATATCATTTTTTACCATGGAGTTTTTTATTTTTCTACACTTTGTTATTTTGTATTTCAGTTCAAGAAGCTCTTCTATGTTTCCGGCCAGCTCACGTTCATAATTATCCATTTCAACCAGCAATCGCCTTTTTTTGGTGTCCATAAAATCATCACGGACTGCCTCATATTCTACTTGGATTTGGTTACCTCTCATCAATTCTCTTCTATATTTATCTTTTAAATGGTTAAGTTTTCTGCAAACCTTTTCTATTCTTTCTTGTTCCATTATATAATACTATATATAATTATTTTTAAACTCTTGAATGCTACTCAACTATTACACTTAACATCTATCATACTCTATCATAGTATGTTTTACTTGTATGCTAATGTATCTTGTCCGTTATCTAGTATGTACCGTTTATCATCATAAGCTGATAAACTTATTTTATTTATTGCATAGCTGCTTATGTTATGCTTTTGTGATCTAATAACTTTCATCTCATGGTGAGCTTCTGTTGCCGTAAACAAAATCTTTTTGTAATCGTCATGTTCTATCTGTTTTTTAACAACACACATTTTAACACCCTTACATACGAATATAGTTTACTTCGCAACCCAACAAATTCAACAATGGGTATTCCACAAGTTTCATCTTTCATCTTGCCAATAACCTTTTTATTATCATTAAAATGAAACTGACTTTTTGGATCATAATCACAATTATCAAACAGTTCTTTATCCTTGTAAAAGTCCGCATACACATCTTTTGTTTCTATTTCATAACACAAGGAATCAGTATCAGTAAATAATAACTTAGCTTTTCTATCATATTTGTGTTTGATATAGTTGTAATGGAAATCATACATCAAATATTTTGACAAGTCTAAAATATACATGCCAACATAACAAGGACGATTTAAAACTAATCGTTCTTTTATTCTGTTTATGGCAAATACATTTTCATTAAACATTTTACAAGAAATAAATGAAGGTCTTGCTGCATATTTTAAGAGAACCTCCTCGTCGTGAGTCAATTTAACATTAATTCTTTTTCTCAAATTTTCCATAGTTTTACCAAAAAGTGAATTGTTCATCAGTTTGAAGAAATCCTTTTCAAAAGCATTTTTACCAGCTGCTCTCTTGGCAGTATTAAAGTCTATGTATGTTTTCAACCACTTTGATTCGTCGAACTGCAGTATTCGGTGTATTTTTTGTTACCTTTAATCCAAGCTTTTTATACAAATTCTAAGTATCTAAAATGCACGACATACTTTTCTTTATTTTTCAACGTCGTAACAAGTTTATTAACATTACAATGTCCTAAATTAAACTTTTGTTTTAAATTTTTACAATAGTCTGACAACCACTCATCTTTTATGTTTAAACCTTCCGGGGCGAGAGGATAATCATTATGCGGGTCATGCAGTTTCTCAGGATACTCAATATCGCACTCAACAATGTTATTTGATTTTCCTTTTTCAAACTTATCAACCCACTTGAAGTTGCCAGTAGGTAACGGTTGACACATAGCCCACCCATATAAGTTATTAGCATCAAGATATATTATGTACTTGTTTTCTTTTTTTTTGTCATAGTTTTTCATATATTTATTGTTAGCCTGTGAATATCTGTTTGCGATATAACTCGTACCGCCTCTTAATCCTTTTTCCACAAACAAATATTGATCAATATCAGTTATTAAATCAAGTTGGATACCAGTCATCTTGAGGCATGCATCCCAGGCTAAACCAGGATTACTGAAGTAATGACAAGGGTCTAATTTGTAATACTCAATGCACATTTTTCTAAAGTTTTCAAAATCATCTGTCAGCAACAGCACATCAGTCTTAAGATACAGAGGATGATATTCTCACATATTTTTAATCTTAAATGTTTTCCATATTGTTCTAGAATGATCATAATCTGCATCTGAAATATGCTCATTTAATTGAGAATAAAAGCTATCTTTGTCAGGTAACTTAGTATCCTTGAAGCGTTCAAAACTGTTCATGTAATCAAAAGGATAAACGCCTTTTCGTTTTATTAATTCTAGCTTGTCGCCAGAGTATTCCTGACAGGGGTATTGAAACGAAGGGATGTTTTTTACTAATTTTTTAATGATTGAGACATAAACTGAAAACTGTCAATAAACACCAAACTTTGTCCTAACATAAAAGCCAAGTACATTTCCATGTTATTTGGTATAACATTTATGTTTTGTTTAAACTTTCCGATGTGTTGCATTATAAAGTGAGAATCATATCCTCTCAAGTTATGAAACACAACAGGTATTTTTCTAGTCAACCTGAAATTAATATTACATATGTCATGAGTTATATGGCAATGGTCTCTAACTTTTCTTATGGAGTTTTTGTATGCCACTGTATAACCCGCGTCATCTTTTTTGAGAGTTGTTGCAAAACCATTACCACAAATATGACATGATTTAGATTTTTGGAATCTAGCTTCTTCTTCCTGTGACATTACTAGATCTTTTTTAAAGTTTGCATTCATAGTTTTCTTGCACCACTTTTCTTCTTCTATCACTTTTCCAAAAACTTGTAAACAGCATTTGGTCCTCTGTATGTAACAACTGGTTTTGAATATTGATCATCATAACAACAAACAACCTTATACCCATAACTGCAATCAGTATGCTTTTCATATGCTTCCGTATGTGATTTTTTAGGATTGTTTGATACTGAAGAAATACTTTCGGTTACTGCTTCAAAATCAGCATATATAAAAAACGGAACCATTAGCTGTCTGTCGTAGTTTTTAAACTTAACTTTTTCATCTTTGTTTGGCATCTCTACTGCTTGCTTACCATTAAGTGAAAAGACAGACAGGTTTATGTTTTTCCAGAACTCTTTCTAATTTAAAGCACTGCAAGCATGTTTTACAAAACCATTTTCTTTCCTTGTGTGCTGTTTGATTATACATCAAACTGTTAAAATATTTTATCCACACGTAATGATTTTTTTCTTCTTCGGTGATTAAAAGCATATCACATGTTTTTTCTGCTTTATTTTTTGATCTGTGCAAAGGGTATACTTGATTATCTCCATACCCAAATATGTTGTTTTGTTTTTCTATTTTTGGGATTTGTTTGATAGTAACAGGAAATGTAATTCCTTCATAATTTAGATCTCCAATATACTTTTTGTACTTTGTAATTCTTTATGGTTTATTATTAGCGAGAAATTCATAAGCCAAATGGCATTATCTGAAGCATTCGTTATTTTTTTCATTTTTTATATTTATTAATCCTTTTTTAGAATTAGCAAGTTCTTTTGGTAAATCCAAATAAGAGCTACCCCGTAAAGGCTTATACTTTATTCGATTTATGTAATGTGCATCTAGTGATTCAAATACTCAACCACTTCCCAACTGGATCCAATTTCCAATTATATTTATAATTTCTTCCTGTGCTTTGTCTAATGCTTCTGATATTTGATTTTTGTTTAATATTATTACAGCCTTCGAGGCAAAGTAAGCTGTTTTGTATACTCAATCAAAACCTCCTCTATCATCCGATACTTGTTTTTTAAAAGTAAGTTTTACATCAATGCTTAATTTAAATCCACCTGTATTTTTTAGTTCTTTTTTAAGAAAGTTCACAACACTTGATTGTGTTTTTTGTAGTTGTCTGAGCCGATCATTACTGACAACATTTACTTTAAAAACCTTGCTATACTGTTTTGGGGATGTTTTAATTTCTCGGATACTCAGTATATAATATTACATGAGATTATTTCTTTAAGCCCCTATTAATTAATTAATTAATTAATTAATTAATTAATTCAATAACATTCTTTTATTTAATATTTTCACCCTCGCCGGCGTCCTCATCGAGATCCTCGTCGGCGTCCTCATCGATATCCTCGTCGACGTCCTCATCGAGATCCTCGTCGGCGTCCTCATCAGTATCCTTATCAGTAACCTCATAAACATGTTCATTGGTGTCTTCGTTAGTAACCTCATCCAAGAGAGCATCTATTTCATTATCCAGAAGAATGTCTAAGTATCTCCGAAAGCATTTTTCCTCAAGAACTCTATTATCTATCATCTGACTTATTTTTACATGATATTTGCAGTATCTATCAAAATCAACAGTTTCAAGATCACCTCCATCTGCCAGTGATTTTATTTTTATCCTGTATTTGCAATAGTTTATAAACTCGTCTTTATCAAAAACTTCTGCATCAATCATTTCTTTTAAACTTTCGACAAACGTTTCAAAGTCCTCGTAACATCCGATATCAGTATTAATCACATGAGGTTTTTCTAGATTGCTGATTAGATTATCTCTGAACAACTCAACATTTTCAGACATTACTTTTAATTGTGTTTCATTAAAAATATTAATTTCTTTTTCTGCTAGATCTGTGAGAAGCTTTACAGCATCATTGCACTCAATCTCAGTTTTTATTGCCCAATCTTTTTTAAAAGCTGCAATATCATCTGACAATCGTTGCATGTGAACTGTCTCAAACTCTTTGATAAGTTCATTTGTCTTGGTTAAAAGAGCCAGCTCGTAAGCAGCTACTTTCTCATCAACCTTCTGTTCCTCTTCAAAATGTTTTCTTTCTTCTTTCGCATAACTGTAAATACTCATATATTAAAGATTATATTATTTTACTCAACAATAATTTTAATTCCTTTGTTAAGTAAAACATCATAGTGAGCAATAAAAGAAACTTCGTATAAAGTTGGCTGGTAACTGGTTGCCTCTGAAATTTGTTTTTTACAAAAAGCACGCAGTTTGTTTATATCTCCTTTTTTTATTTTCCATAGCAGTTTTAGTTGTTTTACCATTGTATGATTCTTTCTGTCAAATCTTGAAAGTTTGAAAAAATTAAAAGCTCTGCGTCAAATTTACTCGCATCTTCAAAATGAATAGTTTTTGCATGTTTCGTTTGATCTTTCTTAAAGGTTTTGATTTTCTTTTCTATACGTTCCATTTATATAATTACATAAGATAATATTTCTTTAAGCCTATATTTTAAAAATATAATTCTGTATTATAATATAATGAATTGCAAATATTGTCTGGGACGTGCATAGATCGCATCTTATTTTACGCAACTAATAAAAAGAAGCTTTGTAAATATTGTACAAGAGCCAAACTGTGTTACAAGTGTACTTACGCATGTATAAATTGTAACGATACTTGTGAAGTTTTCGATAACGAGCGTGTTTTCCTTAATTGTGGCACTCACAATGGCTACAATCTTATTGCAGGTTACAATTACAGCCGAAAGAAAACTATTTACCACAGGAAGTACCATTTAGATAAATACTTGATAGCATTTGATTTGTCTTCTGCTAACAGACAAAGATTTGAAGATTTGTTTTACAAAATTGTAAATATTTTGGATAAGCGGGAAGGTCGGAAAAGATCAATCAAATTTGAATACATTTTTCAGAAAATATTTAAAATATTAAAAATAGAAAAAGAAACAAAACTGATTAAAACAAAATCAACCAGAGAAAAGTACGATAGGATATGGAAACAAGTTGAATTACGACTTAACGCCATGACCGTTTAACTTGAACCTTTTCATATACATTTCCAGAGGTTCCATGAAGTTATCATTCTTTTGAATTTCTAAATTTTATTAAAGACAATCCTAATTATCTCCTCGTCATTTTCTAGTCCTGTGGTTGTTTGGACATATGATAGAAGTTTTTGTTTTTTTGATAATTTTATTCAGACACTTGTGTACATACATACATACATGATATAAAAACGTGTACATGCATACATGATATAAATACAAACACATTTTAGGCAAAAATTGCATATAAGAATACATTCGATGAAACTAGATTCAGAAGAACAGACATGGAATGATATCTGTGCAAACTAAAGTAACATTAATATACACCTTTAAAGCATCAGTATTAAAAGGTGGAATAAACGTTATGGTTTAATTGTTAAAGATATTATTCACAATGTTCCATTTCGCTTTGATAGCATTAGATTTCTTTTCAGGGTACATATATAATGAGAATAATTCAAGGTGTTTATATCTCTTCAAATGCTCAATAAAAACGCTATAATTTGGGAGACATTGTTTCAGTTTACAGGAGTAGACATAACTTTTAAAAATGAGAAGACAGATATTAATTATCGAGTGTATGACGTTTTCATTCTGTTCAACAAATAGGAGGATTTCCTGGGGTTTTATTTTCACATCAATACCACATTGATTCTTGATTTGTTCAAAAAAACGTAAGAGTACATTTTTTGAATACATACATTCATAAAATAAATGTAAAACAGTTTTTTTTGAGTTGTTACAAAACGTACAAAGTTCTGTTTCGGACATTTTGCACTAATAAAGTTTGGCATTGGTAAACAAAATGCGATGAAATATTTTGGTATCATCAGTTATTTTAAAATTTTGTTCGTATAAAATTTCCCAGTCCTCAGTTTGTAAGGCTATTCCAAGTTCTTTATTCCATTTTTGCTGGGATTTGTTAGGTGTTTCTGCAATATTCTTTAAGAATTCTTGATTAAAAATAAAGTTAAAAAATGTTGTTGCCTTTAATTTGTTGATATTTTTATTTATAGGATTTTCAGTTCTAGTTTCATGTTTAATACTTGTTTTCCATGTATTTGGAATTGCATTGAGTAGACCATAGTATATAGTAAATGGAATCCGTATGTCATATTTATCTGAAAATTCTGTATAGGACAATAAGTTACACTGTTCACTAACAATGTCATTTATAAAGAACACCCCCTTTTGGCAAAAAGCTTTAACGATATTTAAATCCGAGGTTAAAGCAATATTTGAGTTATAAAATAAAGGTTCTGGTAACATTTAATTGCGTTTGTAATACATGCACAGTCTAAACAAGCCCATGAATGCATTACATTTTTCCAAAAACTAGTTTGATAGTTTGCTATTTTATTAATTCCATCTTTATGGAGATACCACACTTTATATCCACAAAACTCGTCTAGATCAGTTAGCACAAGTGTTTTCCACGGTGAGAATATTTCAGGATCTAAAAGTTTTTTAACCCATACTAGTTTCAGTGACTGGCCCAGTGATTTTATATGTGGAAACTTAAAACCACCGTTTTTAATTGAATTTATTATAACTGTTCGTTTAATCTTATCCATTTTCCCCGATCATAAGAAATTAAGTAAAATATTTTGAAATTCTTGAAAAATGTGGTCTGGGGGGTCAGGAAGGACAGTTAAGCAGTCAATTATGATGGGAAGTGCAAGCGTTTTGATAACTGTTGTTTTGCCAATAAGCGTAAGATTTCTAAAAGACCAGTCGTTTAAAAGATTTTTCATTTTATTAAGTTTATCATGATAATTATTTATAAAATAGTTGTCTTTATCCTAGAATTTTAAAATCTCTTTTATAATTCCAGATCACTGGTTTATCAGTATGAAGTTTTTCACGACAACCTTTTCTTGCTCCTATCCATATAATTTGGGTTTTGTCGAAATTTACTTTTAAACCGGAGCAAAGGTAAAATTTGTCCACTGTTTGAAAGGCAGTATTTAATGGTTTTTCATCATCCTCTAGAAAAAGAGAGGAGTACTCGGCATATTGGTTAAATAAATATTTGGAGTCTCTTACATGTATACCATTTATATCGGGGTGGTATTTCAAAGCAGCACTTAAAAATTCAACACATATTATAAAAATATAAGGAGAAAGAGGATCGCCTTGTCGAACACTTCTTTGGACTGAAAAAAATCTGAACAATGTCCGTTATTCAGTACGCAACTGGATACATTATTATAAAAAGTGTGAAACCAGTTTAAAATTGAATCTCCAAGATTAAGGATACGTAAACATTTTTCTATAAATTCCCATTCTAAAGAATCAAAAGCTTTTTCAAAGTCTAGTAAAACAAGAAGTCCGGGTATATTTTCTTCATCACATTTTAAAATAAGGTCAGATATAAGTCGTGTTAAATCACCCATTCGTCGTCCCTTTAAAAACCCTGTTTGACTTTCCGATATTTGTTTTGGGAGTATTGATTTAATTCGATTGGCAATAGCTGAGGATGCAATTTTCCCATCCACATTTATAAGCGAAATAGGTCTCCAGTTTTTTAAATGCAGTTTTGATTTACCTCCCTTAGGAAGACAAGTGATCACACTTTGCCTTTGAGTAACTGATAACGACTTGAACTCGTATCCTTGATTCAAAGATCTAACCATAAAAATATCAATATCTTTCCAAAAGAATTTATAAAATTCCGCTGTAAAGCTATCTAAACCTGGAGATTTATCATTTTTCATATTTTTTAAAGCATTTAAACATTCATTTACGCTAAGAAGTCCCTCTAACGAGTCGCGTTCATCTTCGTTTAACTTGTTTAAAAAAGGATTGATTGTATCAAAAAATAAACGTTCGTTTTCCTGTGATAAGAGTATTAAAGGTTTAGATTAAAGGGAATTTCTTTATTTACACTGTCCTGTTTTAATGGGATGACAGTAGGGTAAGTGTGAGGTTTGGTGCACCCTAGAACCGGTTTAAACCCCCAGTGGCCTACTTTGCCACTGACCGTTCCAAGGCGGTAGCCCTATTGTCAACCCTTTTGTGTTTGTGGTGTCGTTTGCATTTTTTTTATTACTTTTGCCTTTTCGTTTGTCTGTTTTCGTGTTTGTTTTTGTGTGTTGTGGTTGACTGTCGTCCTTGAATGCTGCTTTCCCTGTCCGATATTTTTATCCTTCTTTAGAGCTGTAGAGAGTTTCATAAAATTGTTTTTGCTCTTTAAGTATTTCTTTTAAGTCTGTTGTTTCATTTCCATCACTTTGTATAATTTTTGGTATTAATTTTTCTGTGTATTGCCTTTTTTCTAAATTGCAGAAGTATTTAGTAGATTTCTCCCCTTCTACTTTCCATTTCGCTTTTGTTCTTAAAATAATTCCCCTTATTCTTTCATCCCGGATTGTTTTTAGCTCTATATGTAATTGATCAATTTCATTTTTAACAGAATTGTCCCCATTGTCTAATAAAACATATAATTATTTAAGTTTAGTTTCTATTTCATTTTCTTTCTTATTTTTCTCTCGTTTTAAAAAGGAAGCAAATGATATGGTTTTGCCCCTAATCATAAGTTTAAGCGTTTCCCAGAATAGTTGATCATCTATATTAAATCGTATTTCTTGTTCATCATTTGAATTGTTCACTTTATATTGGTCTATTGTTTCAGAAATAGTTTGTTTGACAATATTTACAAATTCGGCATTTGTTAATAAGCTGTTATTAAATTTCCATGTACCCCGGCCCCGTTGTTGATCAATAAATAATAAGTGCACAGAAATGGCTGAGTGGTCAGATTTATAACTAATATCAATTGAACATTTCTCGACGCAATCTTGAAAGTCAGACGAGACCAGGAAATAGTCTAAGCGTGCCATTTTATTAAAGGGGCCCCTCCAAGTGTACCTTTTGCTGTTGATATTACTAATTCTCCAGATGTCATGTAGATCTAAAAGTTCCATAATGCTTAAAATTGTTTCATTTGATTTTATGTTATTTTTGTGTTTATAGTTGTATGTATCTATCTCGTAATTTAATGGCACGTTCCAATCGCTACCGATAATAAAAGAAGTATTACCGAAACTTTAAACAACATTAAAGAAATCCTGAAAAAATTGAGGTTTGTCTGCATTTGGTCCATAAACTACAGCAATAGTCATCCTTTGCTCTTGTATTGTAACATCTAAAACTATAAAATTCCCCCAAAGGATCGATAAATTCATTATTTACAGCATAACTAAATGTATTTTTAAAGAGAATAGCCGTATCTCTACTTGAGCTAGAGAACGAGGAAAATTTTGCATCAAAGCCCCATTCGGTCTTCCATTTATTTTCTATTTCTTTTGTTGAGTGTGTGTCAACAAGAAAAGTAATGTCATATCTATCACTGCACCTTGAAAATATGTCTCTCCTCTTTAATTGGTCTGAGTACAAAACCCTACAGTTTAAACTTCCAAATTTTATATAACTCATTTATAATATCGTACATAGTTTAAAAATAGTATAATTTGTAAAGATTTCATGCATGTTGAACTATATTTAATGTAAACAATGTAACATGTGTTCAATCTGTTGTTCATAATTGTTGAGCTTCTACATGTATAATATAAATAATAGATTGTCATTGACCAAACAGTAAATTCTAAAAAATAGTGTACACAACAATGTCCGTTTTTTCTAATATGGCAACAACATTTTCTCCTCTGCATATCACACTTTGTACTCGTTCGTACTTTGGCTGTGTTAAAATCTGTGACTAAGCCATGGATATGTCGCATAATTTTAAATATTTGGATCAAAATGTTAACAAGGTAGGTTCTAAAATGGTAATACTATCAGGTTTAGTCTAGATCAAATCAAAAATGTGGTTAGTATAATATATATGTTTCTAGCTGGCACTAGATTGCCTATTGATCTATATTTGTCTAGCCGTTTTTGAAAAATAAAATCTATATCGGACAAACATAATCGTATTGATAATTAAAGGCATTATATCTGCACATCATTACTATAGCATTAATAATACACGATATCAGCTAAATTTTATTTGTGTTGCATATAAAAATTGTTAAAATAAATATACTATGATATCAAACTGCCAAAGTGCTCCATTGCGAATACACAAACGAAAAAAACATATTTATTTGTCTATTTTCAAGCCCCACTTTTCTTTTTACAAGAACAAACATTATATCGGACAAACAGTAACACAATCTTATTGACACTTAAAGAAATTACATCTACACTCAACCCGTGCTTTCTTTCAAGTTATAATGAAATGTATATCAACAAACAGTAGCACATATTAATAATCAAAATATATATATATATATTAACACAACTTTAATACTACACGAGGCCAGCTACCGAACGGTTACAATGACACCTTGAACATCTACTATTATTATTATAATTATTATTATTATTATTATTATTATTATTATTATTATTATTTATTATTATTATTATTATTATTATTATTATTATTAAGTAGCATCTAGGTACATATGATTCACATATTACCTAATGTTGATTCATTCATGTTGCTCATCAACATATTAGTTATAAGAGTACTTCATATCGAAACCACTAACAGTTACAATTACATAGATAGATATATCTATTAATGTTTCATCAGTTGTATTGCATACCATATACCGATACCTAAATCACCTAATCAGTACATTTTTTATTCCATAGGTTTCACGTGAATAACGCTCAACTGCAAACATTACACCACCCAGACAGTTTCGCACCGCCCGACCGGCCAGTGATTAAGTACAGTCCATTGCGCGAAACTGTCCGCGTACCGCACATACCGCCAAGCGGCGTTCACATGAACCACTGTACCAACAAACATGTGTGTGATGAATACCAATTACATCTATCACAACTGTAAAAATAAATTAAATGCTCTAATTAATTACAGCGATCTCAGCTGGCACTCTTTCTGCATTATCATAACTTATTATTACAACCATTATCGATTTAGTAAACTATTTAGGCATAAGCTCTACAAGCCCACAAAGTTTCATTCTTTCCAGAATTAAGTCTGCAATTGCTTATACATTCATCATGGAAAAACAAAACAAATATATTCAATGAATAACGTAAATCAAGCTTTAACATGAGTACTATTTCGGTGCATGATGTAGTCATGCCAACAGTGTCGTATATAAATATTTAACCTTATTGTAAATACATATACGCATACAAATCATATTTATTCGATTATCGACTGACAGGAACAGTCTCCATGCACAGTACTGACCGACGTAATCACCTTTCTCACAAATGGCCGACATGGTCCAGTAAATATCACTTGGTCGCTTTGTCACTTGGTTTTGTTTTCATTATATAGTCTGACAGCTATCAAAAATGTATATAAATGTATATATATGATTACTACTAACAAATGTGTAGTAAATATTACAGAGGTTCAACTGTCTGTGCCTATACTTGTTAATGAATATATATGGTATATAAAGTTCGGACAAAAGTTCAATATTGAATAATATACGTTGAGTATTTCCGTATACCTGTTAACATAATGACATATATATATTTTATATTTTGTAATTCAAATCATTTTTTATATATAAAAGTATATATAATGATAATCACGTTTTCTGTGAATAGACCTAGAATATGTATATAAAGTCGAATAAATAAGCAAGTATTAGTCTATATCGAGTGTTCCGATAAAATGAAAGAATGACAACGGGAGCGTATACTATATTTACGTAATGCTGGTCAGCCGTCAATCAGCTATGTAAAGTAAAACACAAATGTACACAAAGGTATCAGTGGAACAGTACATTTAATAGCTGTTGCGTCTGACCGACCAGGTATTGTAAATAAACAAACAATGCATCAAAAGCGCCTGCCCCGTTGCTTCGATCGAAGTTGTTTGAAACTCCTATGATATGTTTTCAACAAAGTCTTTTTTTCTGCTATTCTTGTTTTGCTTGCGAAAACAGCATCTACTGGAGGAACTGCAACAACTGCAGCCACGAAAACAGGAATTGCCGGAACCAATGCCAATACAGCAGTACAACCAATTATCCCACTGGCAATCTGTAATGTTGTGTTTATAACACCGCACAATTTATAGCTACGCCTGTATGCAGCCACAAGTCGTGTCAAGTGATCAATTAATTCTTCTTTGTTAGTAATTTATGTCATGTATAATTATAGTTAGACAACAATTTAATTAAGATATTGAGAAAATAGTTGCTCATGTTCTTTGGATGATATTTTACCTATTTTTAGTAATTCATCAATTATGCTAATACCTTTATTTATCAGCCGTGGGCTATTATTTCCTGATTCGATACTCCCGCATACTAACTCTAGATCACCTATCAAATCATTAGGACTATTGTAATATTCAACACAACCTCCTAAAATCTTCTTGAACTTTGAAGAACCTTTATGAATTGGTAAACCAGATAATTTTGTTAGTTACTTAAAAGCATTCTGAGACAGCTTTGAATACGTTTTTTTATTATTGTAACGCTTTGTTATCAAGTCTATAAAATCATCATCTACTTTTAGGCCTAGCACAACTGCTTCTCCTTGTTTGGCAATAAGCTTGTGATGACCAACAAGCTTGGGCAAATCAATTTGTAACACTCCATAGTGGCCATCTTTGTCGACTTTGTAGGAATTTCTTTTTTGTTGCATCCCTTTGCCAGTCTTTTGTGCAGTTTCACTAGCTGCTCGAATCCGCTCAGGTAACCTCTTTATGTAAAAATCCAGAGCATCCAGTTCACCAACCAGATCATCATGTTCTCTCGCATGTCGATCTAATTCTTTTTTGCGAAGCCCGGTGGTAGCTAATAATCTTGAAATTTCATGTTTGGTCACACTGGTTGTCACATTCTTATACCTCTCGTTGAGTCGTTGTACGCTGAGGTTGTCTATTTTTGTCTCTAGACCTCTTATCTTGTAAGGAATTCCCCTGCGCATCATCTTTTTAACATGTGTATCATCAACAGCTTTTCCTTCCATAATACCTGGTATTTCAGTTGGCATTGGCAATTTATACTTATCAAGTATTTCTTTATTCATACCAGCGTCCAAGTCAATATCATACGCCGGTTTGGGTTTCTCATCTTCCCATTCTTCATCTTCTTCTTCTATTTCTTTTATTATTTTTTCGTCCTCGGGACTAAATGATGCACGTTTTGTTTTGATTTTTGCAAATAGGTCTGTCCCGGGTTCGGCAGCTTTTGACCTTAGCACTCTCTCTGAAGCACTTCTTAATTTTGGTCCCTTTATTGCCTGCTCTAGTTTAGCAGGATCTGAGGTTTTCTTGGCAGCTGGTTTTTTAACGTGTGGCGTTGGTGGTGGCGGTGGTGGTGGCGGTGGTGGCGGCGGTGGTCCTATAGCTCCACGATCAGGCGGGGCAAGTAATTGCGGACGTTTTGTCTCGGTAAGAAGAGCCAACTGTTGACGTATTTCTGGAAGGGTAATCAAATGTTCAGCTAACCGCCTTGTTTGCTCTGTTATTTCGCTAGTTACAGGTTTAAATACTTCTGTGTATAAATCACGACTAGCTCCTTTTTCTAGTCTTTTTCGGATAACTTTATTCTCGAATTCTTTAACAAGCTCACTCGATTTTCGCATTTTAACTGCTAATTCTTTCCATTTTAACAAAGACATGTAATAATATAAGTTAGATTAAAATAAGATAAATTAAGATAAGACAAGTATTATCCAAGCATTATTATAATGCAAATTCCAAACTATGATATGAAAACAGAAAACGGTAATTTTAAAAACTATGGAACTTTATGCCAGACTGTTGTTTTCGAATGTTAATTTGCGGTAATTCAGGTTCTGGCAAGACAAACACATTAGTTCACATGTTGCTGAAACCCTTGGTTTACTACGACAAAATTTACTTGTTTGCTAAAAAACTTGGAGCAGTCTAAGTATCATGTTTTGTTACAAAAACTTGAAAAGATAGCAAAAAAGAATAACATTTCGGTTGAAGATTTATTAGAATGTTCAAATGATCAAGTTATCCCTGTGAATGATTTGGATTCAGGCAATCAGAAGATAGTCATTTTCGACGATTATGTTTGTGATCGCAATCAAAACGATATTATTAATTATTTCATCCAGGGAAGACACAAAAATTGTTGTGTAATTTATTTATCTCAATCTTATTACAAAACTCCCAAAGACATTCGTTTGAACTGTTCTCATTACATATTCTTTGCAACTCCGTTTAATCGTGAGCTTGGTATGCTTTCCAAAAAACAAGAAGTCAGCAAAGAGCTGTACAGAAAAGCGACTGACAAGCAGTACGACTTTCTGTATATTGACCGTCCTAGAAAGTTGATCAAAAGAAACTTCACTGGTGATATTTAATCTAATCATATTATATATAATGGGGCTTTTTAATGATCTTGGCGAGGAAGTTACTACTTGCAGTGTTATTATTACAAACGTTGGTATTGTGCTGTCTGAGTATGTAAAACAAAAACATTTAATTAATTATCTTCACAAGGGTAAAAACCAGGAAAATGTTTTGAGAAGTGATCTTGACATGAATAAAAAATAAAATTATCAATGTAGGCAATCCAAGCAAACCAGATGATGCGATAACAAGGCAATATGCTCAAAGAAGAATAACAAAAATCATACGTGATTATAATATTGATAAAATTCCAGACATGATAAAAAAATTGACAACAGTTGTTGAAGATAAACTAAGTCGGATACCAACAAAGTTACAAGCAGACCGTGAGAAAATGATTGAAATTCAAAACGGTTTGAAAGATGAAATAAAACTTTTGAGCGATGCTTTGAAAGAGCTAGACAAGAAAGATGTTTTGGAAGAGAGTGAAAACTACAAGAAATTAAGTGAACAAATAAGAATTGGTGTTCAAAATATTAATACACGGATCGAGGGAATCAACAAACAAATGGTTGATAACAATGAACTAGAAACTGCTATTGCTGATGCTTCAAAACAAATGAAAACTGCTTTTACTACTGAAATAACTCAAATTAAAATATTAAATGAGCAGATAAACACCAACGTTGCTGATATCAACAAAGAATTTGAAGATATCAAAAAGAAAATGGTTGACGGTAAGTCACTGGAGACTGCTCTGAACAAACTGGTTGACACTGATAAACTTGAGACTGCACTGAGCAAACTGGTTAACACTGATAAACTTGAGACTGCTATTGATGACGCTTCAAAGCAATTGAAAGCTGCTCAGGATGAAAGGAGCAAAGCTTTTGATGGTGAAATAGCTTCATTGAAACAGTGTAATCAAAAGTCTGATAGCCGGCACACGGCAGTTCTCGGTATAATTGACGGGCTGAAAGTAAAGGTAGACTATTTAAGTCGGATTCTACTTGTTGAATATATGATAGATAGAATAAGTATTATTCAAGATTACGTTACTGATGCTGATAGTACTTTTGTATCATATCCAACACGAAAACCACTTGAAAGAACAAAACATGATGCTTTTCTCGAGGCGTTTACTTTTGTAGCCAATCCACTTGTAAAAGGTGACGAATAGTATAAAGAATATTCTTCAAATGAATTAAAAATTCTTAAAAAAGGCCGTTATGTATTTGAAATAGATTTTACTTATACAGGAGCAGATGTAGAACAATTCCTTATTTTTTCGACGTATGAGTCCTTTGAGAATCTTCACCCGACAATAAAAAATGACAAACGAATATTAAAAGAAACATTTGAATTTTATCTCAAACCATTTGATCTTAATTTCAGCTCATATATAGAGCGCGACACTACACAAGTTTTCAATTTTGAAAAATCAAGTTATAAACTATTTTACATACCGGAATAATTAGTATTAATAATATTTATCCATCCTATATTATATGGAACAAAAACTTGTATTATCATCAGAAAAGGCGTCAATAATTAATAGCTCAAATACACCGAGTAATTTTACAGCTGTATTTGACAGACCATTAATATTAGGCAAGAACAAACAGTATGGTATTGGACTCGATAAGATTAATTCCATGACTTACTCATGGTATAATATTAGCGAGGATTTTAATAACAAAGTGATAAGGTATAGCAATGGAACAGATTTGAAAAGTATTATTTTTACAAATAGAAATTACAGTTTTGCTGATATCGATAATTACATAAAAGAAACATTGACTGTAAACAATGATTTAACCTATGACTCACCCATCCCGATAAGAATTGAGTTTGATTTATCAAGTTTTACATGTTTAGTTACCATTCATAATAAATGTGTACTTGATTTGAGAGACTCAAACTTTCACACCTTGATTGGGTTTGACAAAGATGGAGTTATTAGAGAAACTAAATTTGGAACTGTGACTCCAAACATAACAAATTATATCGATACATTGTATATCCACTATGATTTGATAAGAAATTCTATTGTTGATGGATCATACGGGGATGTTATTTATGAAATAAGTACAGCTGATCTTACGAGATCATATCCTTTCAAAGATGAACCGATAAGAGTCGGGTTCTGTGAGGTAAACAAAACGATCATTAACAGTATTAATATTTACATTACCGATTTCTCCGGTAAGGTTATTAATCTTAATGGTGTCCACACATCATTTCGATTTGATTTGAAGGAATTAATGTAACATAAGTTATATGACACGTTTAATAAAGTGTATGACACTAGTATGGGAATATATACTCAAGTTGATCGATTAACTGGAGCTGGTATATTTGACATTTTTCAAAAGTTGGATCAAAGATATTTAGTGAGTCTGTGAAAACAGCAGGCAAGAAAGCATTAGAAACTGCTGGAAAACAAATCTTGGGGGAGTGGTTCTAAAAAACTTGGAGATGAAGTAGGAAAAATAGCTGCTGATAAGTTAGTTTCAGTTATTAAACCTAAACCAAAAGGTGAGATGATTTTAAAAGAACTTACAAAGGCTGATAACAAAAAAGAAGTTGTAGCTAAAACTGAAGAAGATGTAGATAAAACTGAAGAAGATGTAAATGCAAAAATTAACAGATTACTATCCGGAAGGGGAATTCATGCAAGAATTAATCAATTAATTAATAAAAAATAATCTAATTACTAGTATACATAGATGTTTCGAAGTAATCAATATAATACTAGATATGAACATGAACCTATTCAGTTAGATACTCCCATAGCACAACCGGGAAATGCTACCAGGCAAATGAAAAGTGGTTATCAGTTTACACTAAATGATAGAAGTTCTTACTTTGATTGGTATAACGCATATTTTGAAATCAGTTTTCAAGTAAACAAACTTGCTGATGGAGCTGCTTTTGCAGACGCTGACAGAATTGCTTTAAGTAATGATGCGGCTTCGCCGATTAATCAAATGCAAGTAAAGCATAATGGAAAAATAGTTTACGATGGAAATAATCTCCACAGATTTGTTAATGTCAAAAGTTTACTTGAAATGTCTGGTGATTATGCAAAGACAACCGGAACAAACGAATACTTTTATTTAGATAATACGACTGTGGCAGAATCTCGAGATGATCAAGCTGGTTATAATTCAGGATTTGCGATTCGCCATGCTTTAATCATAACTAATCAAAAAGTTGATTCTATAATTCCATTAAACAAATATTCCTTCTTTGGGGGTTTGGAAACAAACATGCTTCCTCCTAGTCAGATTCAAATCAGCTTGCAACTAACAGATGATAATGTGCTAATTTTCAAAGCAGTAGGTGATGATGGCCGGGTAGTTATTAATAAATTAGTTGTGTGGATGCCTAGAATGATATTTAACCCAGATGGTTTAACTTATGTTATGTCAAATTATATGACATCAACAGAATGGTCCTACCTCCGTGAGACGATACAAGAAAGCGGAAGTACTCAACTAACATAATCTGTATTTAGAATAACGGCTGGAGTCAAAAGTCCAAAACATGTTTTTGTTTATCTACAAAGGTCAGACAAGAGTTCTTCTCAAACACAAAATCCTCACCTTTTAGATACTTTTAAACTAAATGCTGCTGATGCCACTTGCTATTTACAATCAGCTAGATTGGAAGTGATAGTATTATAAGAATATTCAGAGATGTTATTAATTATTCTTACAAACAAAATGATAAAAACACTGGAACTTTACTCAATGTGAGTAATTTTAAAAATCTCTTCGGAATGATATATTACGATTTGAGTTACAAGGAAAATGAAGTCAGTGTTGATCCAAAACAACTAAGTTTGAGATATAAACTAAACAACATTCCTACCGCTAGATATAAAATTTATTCTTTAGTCTTGTACAAGGAAGATTTTGCTATTGAAACTATTGGAAATAAATTGGTAATAGTTTAATCTAACTTATAATATATATGACTTACGTTAATTATTCAGTAAATTTATCACATGGCCAGAAACGAAGTCTGGCAAAAACATATGAAAACAAAAGTGAATTAACGCTCAGGTTAAAAAATAACCAACTAACTGGAAACTTTCCTTTGCTACTTACAGCTACCTAGATTAACAATATTAACAAGGCTAAATCTGGCGGGCAGGGACTAGACATAAATATATCAAAATCGCAAATGAGATCTCAGTCAGAGAATGGAGGCTTTTTAGGCGCATTAGCTGGTTTGTTAACTAAAACTATTTTACCAACAGTTGCAAAATTTGTTCCAAAAGTATTAGCACCACTAGCAACAGGAGCATTAAGTGGCTTAGCAAGTACTGGAATTGGTAAACTATTCGGAAATGGGATGGTAACTATTCCTAGTGGCAAAAAAGAAGCACTTCTTGGATCAAATAAATTAACACTTGCACAAAGAAACAAGATGATAAAGTCTAAATGTTGTTGTCCTATTAAACTGACAAAACAGCAACAACAAGATGGAGGATTTCTTGGAATGCTTGCATCATTAGGAACTCCATTGATTGGATCTCTTATTAGTGGTTTAACTGGAAAAGGTTTGCAAGTAGGTAGAAAACGAAAAGGACTGAGAGTTGACCGTGGAAAAGGTTTGCAAGTAGACTCACAAATTAGACCATATAGAAGTATCCCATTCATAAAAAAAAATTAATTTTCAAAAACGAGCCTATCTCTAACTTAGACATAGTAAAGTGGGTTAAGTGGTTAGGTATACAAAAATTCAGGGGAGTGTTTAGCAAGAACAAATTACCAACAAAACAAAATAAACAAGAATGTGGCATTATTAATCTTGAAGATTATAATGGACCCGGCACACACTGGACTTGTTACTATGATAATTATTACTTCGATCCGTTTGGTCTGAGTCCGCCAAAAGAAGTTTTAACTTACATACCTGATATAAAATATAACACCATCCAATATCAAGATAAAACAAGTGTCTTGTGCGGATATTTCTGTTTGTACTTTGTCAAAAAGTTGCAAGAGGGAAATAGTACGTATGATATTCTTTACAAATTACTAAAACCTTACAAACCAGTAGAAAATGAAAACATCATAAAATCATATTTTGTAAACGAAGTTTAATCTAATCATATTATATATGAGTTATTGTATAAAAGTTACTGAAAATGTTGATCCTAAGTATGTTTTAGCAATAAAAGGTAGAAAAATGTTAAGAGCAACTTGTGCATCTTGCGGTATTACTAAAACAAAGTTTGTTAAAAACACAGAAAGTGGAAATATTGATATTCATAAAGCTTTGCTCCCTTTACTGCCCAAAAAAGGGCTAACACTTCCTGGTTATAAGAATTGCGGTCCGGGTAATCCGCTTGATAGCGGAGAGCCGGTAAATGAGTTAGATGCTGTTTGCAAAGATCATGATATTTGTCATGATGAAAATCCTAGTAATAAATCAATGTGTGATACAAACATGCTTACTGGTTTGAAATCTAGTAAGTCTAAAACTATTGGAGAAAAGATTGCTAAGAATTTGATTGTAAAACCAGTTATTAGTGCAAAATATAAACTAGGACTCGGAAACCCACAAAACGAGAAAAGGCGTTGAAATGGACTGACAAGTTAGCAGATGAACTTCATAAACCTATACGAAGAAAGTTCACTCAACGCCGTGTGATTGTTAATGAAATTGATAAAATATGGTCTGCTGACTTGGTTGACATGCAATCGTTTTCAAAGTATAATAAAGGTACTAAATACTTGCTTACTGTTATTGATTTATTTAGTAAATTTGCTTGGGCTGTACCCGTTCCAAATAAAACTGGTTTGGAAATTACCAAAGCGTTCCAACAGATAATCAGTACAGGAAGACAGTGTAAATTGTTGTGGGTTGATCAAGGTGTGGAATTTTACAACAAGACGTTTAAGCAATTTCTTCATGATAATAATATCAAAACGTATCACACTTTTAATTTCGGAAAAGCTGTAGTAATTGAACGATTTAACAGAACATTAAAAGAGAAGATGTGGAAATATTTCACAGCAAACAATACAAACACATATTTAGACGTGTTACAAGAAATGGGTTGACAAGTATAATAATACAAAACATCGGAGTATTAAAATGACACCGACTGAAGCTAGTAATGAAAAGAATAAAGGAACGGTATATTTCAACTTGTATGGAAAAATGAGAAGTACTCAAATTAAGGCAAAGTTTAAAATAGGGGATAATGCTAGAATCAACAAATATAAAAGAACGTTTGAGAAAGGTTATACCCCAAATTGGACAGAAGAAATATTTATTGTTGATGAAATTCAAAACACAAATCCTGTGACATACAAAATAAAAGATTTAAACAACGAAAACATTGATGTAAGCTTTTATGAATTAGAAATGATAAAAACAAAGCAAGAAATATTCAGGATTGAAAAAGTAATACGACGTGATTACAAAAAGAAACAAGCGTTGATTAAATGGAAGGGTTACAATGAGGATTTCAATAGTTGGGTTCCGTTTAAGGATATTGAAAATATTAAATAATATCTTGAACTGAAATACAAAATAGCAAAGTGTAGGAAAATAAAATACTCCATGGTAAAAAATGATATGCAGAGAGATGATGAAGACTATTGCCCGGTTCCGTCTGACTTTGCTTAACGAGTTGCAAATGTTATTGAAAAACTTCGCCGAAAGTAGATTCGCCGAAAGGAGACATAAAATAAAATTGCGCTCTCCTAAAATAGCAAACCGGATTGATTAGTAGTATAGATAGCGGGGGTATCAGGCGAGTTTCCCTTGTGGGGTGCTTGAGAAAACTAATGAAATATGTTGGTGTTGATTTAGGCGTGACTTACATTTAGATCTTAGTGGTGTCAATGAGAGTTACGCCTGAGTCCCCCGCGGCATATTTCACTAGTTTTTCTCGTTCCCCGCGGGAGGGAAACTGGCCTGTACCCCCACTATCTATACTACTCATGCTGATCATTTTAGGTAAAGTCCTATATCAATATCACTTATAGTTTCCAGGAAGTAGTCGCTACACATTTGTTTTTGTTTTTAAATTCTTTTAGCCGTGGCGGCCCTCCTCAATGTCCTGCCGGCCTGAAATTTTGCTAGAATCAACTAGACATCAAAAGCAACATTCCTGTGAAGTTTCATGAAAATCCGTCAAGTAGTTCCAGAGAAGTAGTTGCTACACTTTTTTATTATATAACTCTATGTAAACAAAGATGGACGCTGGCGGCCATGTTTAATGTTGAATCAAAATAATTTTGGCATGTTGATCATTTTAGAAAAAGTCCCATATCAATATCACTTATAATTTTCAAGAAGTAGTCGCCACAAACGTTTTTTTAATCTATTTTTCGCTTTGGCGGCCATCTTGGATTTTATATCAACGTGATTTTTTTGCCAGGATCAACTAGACATCATGGGAAACATTCCTGTAAAGTTGCATAAAAATCTGTAAAGCAGTTTCAGAGGAGTAGTCGCTACACGCTTTTGCTATACAACTCTATGTAAACAAAGATGTCCGCTGGCAACCATGTTTAACGTTCAATAAAAATGATTTTCGGCAATGACCAACATCATGTCATGCTGATCATTTTAGAACAAGTCCCATATCAATATTACTTATAATTTGTTTTGTTTTTAAATATATTTTTAGCCGTGGCGGTCATCCTGAATTTCCGGCTGACCTGGAATTTTGCTATGATCAATTAGACATCTAACGCAACATTCCTGTGGAGTTTCATGAAAATCCTCAAGCGGTTTCAGAGGAGTAGTCGCTACAAGTCTTTATTTATAACCCTGTGTAAACAAAAATGGCCGCTGGCGGCCATGTTTAATGTCGAATCAAAATGATTTTCGACAAGGATCAACATCATGTTAGCGGTTATCTTGAATTTCCGGCCGACCTGAAATTTTGCTAGGATCAATAAGACATTAAGAGCAACATTCCTGTGAAATTTCATGCAAATACGTCAGGTAGTTTCGGAGGAGGAGTCGCTACACGTTCTTACTATATGTAAACAAAGATGGCCGCTGGCATCCATGTTTAACGTCGAATCAAAACGATTTTCGACAAGGACCAACATCATGTCCCATATCAATATCACTTATAGTTTTCAAGTAGTAGTCGCTACAAACTTGATATTTGATCAGTAGAGCTAAAAAAGGCGAGGAGTACGAACCATCTACCTTGAAGGGAATAGAAAATAGCGTGTAGCGCTATTTGGGACGTAAATACTGTCCTGAAGATATGAAGAAATCATCAAATTTAACATTCACGTAAAGTGGAAAGACTTAAACAAGGGGAAGAAATTGCAAACAGTCATATAAGGTATCAAAGTACAAAATGTACTATATATGTAGTAACATGTGGAATATAGCGGTTGATATATGAGTGAAAAGTGTCTCCTAAAGTCCTCTAACCATTATTGTTTTCCGTGGCCGTTATCAGTAGACGTTACTGTTCAAACTTGAGTCTCCATTTAAATGAAATGCATCTTGCAAACAAGTCCGTCCTCCACATTTAACCGAGTGAGTGTCCTCAAGGTTGGGCAAATTATAGAGTGTGTCATTGATGTAGGTGAGTGATGCGGTGCTGCGGTGTGTCGGGCATATTACAGTGTGACGTTGATGTAGGTGAATGATGCGGTGCTGCGGTGTGTCGGAAATATTATAGGTTGCAGAAAACTAAATACTTTCCCATAGACCTCCTGTTGCACCTGTCAGCTAATATCTCAAGAATTATGCACCAGATTTTCTTTAAATTACCTTATTTCATAAATATTTCCATCACAAAGCTTTTGAAAGTGTGAAAAATACAACTTTTCCAGCTCATCCTCTCTGCACATGTTTGTGTTTACAAACACTATTGAATCCGCACTGAATATTGACATGCAATTTCAATGGATGTTAAATTTTCAAAAACATGAAAAAATATTTTTTTAATTAATTTAATGATCCTAGCTGATGGGGATTATTTTACCTATAGTTCATCCTTCCTGAAAATTCATATTGAATATTTCAAAGTTATATTTGCTGACCTCTGTGAACTTTCACTACTGTACTGAATCGTACACAACAAAAGGCGGGGCTTAAGTCAGGCCATATTTAGCTGTACGCAGCCTATAGGGTGTGACATTGATGTAGGTGAGTGATGCGGTGCTGCGGAGTGTCGGGCATATTATAGAGAGTGACATTGATGTAGCTGAGTGATGCGGTGCTGCGGTGTGTCGGACACATTATAGAGTGTGACAGTGATGTAGGTGAGTGATGAGGTGCTGCGGTGTGTCGGGAACATTACAGAGTGTGACATTGATGTAATTGAGTGATTCGTTGCTGCGGTGTGTCGGGCACATTATAGAGTGTGACATTGATGTAGGTGAGTGATGCGGTGCTGTGGTGTGTCGGGCACATTATAGTGTGTGACATTGATGTAGGTGAGTGATGCGGTGCTGCGGTGAGTCGGGCACATTATAGAGTGTGACATTGATGTATGTGAGTGGTGCGGTGCTGCGGAGTGTCGGGCATATTATAGAGAGTGACATTGATGTAGGTGAGTGATGCGGTGCTGCGATGTGTCGGGCAAATTATAGAGCGTGACATTGTTGTAGGTGAGTGATGCGGTGCGGCGATACGTCGGGCACATTATAGAGTGTGACATTGATGTAGGTGAGTGATGCGGTGCTGCGGTGTGTCGGACACATTATAGAGTGTGAAGTGATGAGTTACTGCGGTGCGTCGGGTACATGATAGAGTGTAAAATTGATACAGATGAGTGATGCGCTGCTGTGATGCACTGTTCATGTTTATGTGTCTGCATTGTCAGTCGTGTCCTCTAGGTAGTTCGTTGCGGCAGTAAGTACTGGTGGTTTGATCAGCTTGCTCCTAAATCCACTAGAATATTGATGATTGCCCTACATCCTTTACGGTGTATGTTCCTTTTGGGTGCCACATCGACTATGAAAACCGGCCAACATGCCTAGTAGGCCATTTAAAGCTCCACTGGTACAATTAGCGCCTCTGTGGGTAAAGACGATGCCTCTAAAACGTTGCGCGTTCGAATCCGTCTGTGAGTTTAATTTATCAAGTGAGAAAGTTTCGATTCTTACAGCTGGCGGGAGTTATACAATACTGGTTCTACCTAGGAAAAATGGGGTGGGTACATAATCCTAAATCTGTTTCAAATGACGAGGTACATACGCACAAAGCCTTTCTTGCCCCACCATGCATCACATACAGGCATTCGACGCATCATATAATCGCAGCATCGTCGTGTGACTGATCCGCCGAAGTTGTTTACATCAAGGACGGAGGGGACATGTGATACTATTTATATCATATGTATTTATGTAAATAACATCAAGCAATACAATATTATTAAATAAATAAATAAATAAATAGACGGATGGGAACCCGACATCTTCCAAGGTACCAACTTCCAAGGAATCGATAACAAAATATGTCTAATGGGTTTTAGAAAGAAGTTTGCTCCAGATCAGTATTATCACTTCAAAGCTTTTCTCATACATATTTGACGAGTAGTACCATTTCTGTATGGGTGTGGCTGTGGAACAGGAGTATTCGATCTCGAAATAGACTGATAAAGAGCTTTTGATGGAAAATCAGTGAACTATTTCAATGTGTATATAATAATATATAAACATATAATCATTCAGAGATTAAACGTCAGTTGCTATAAAGAAATTATATATATAACTTGCCAATTACAAGTGTTCAGTTACAGGTGTACTGTGTTGTGCATTTTGAAAAGTACGTAAATTGAAGGATCAGTGACAGAATTAAAGAGTAATGGTTTAATGACGCTGCTGTTTATAAAAACAAAAATGAAACGAAAGGAAACCCTGAAGAGGGTCATTGTTTACCTAGTAAACTTCATTTTAACTCACTTTATACTCTAGGATACAAAAGATTTCTGAAAATCAACAGTAAAAATATATACCATTCTTTGATATTTTTTAAAGAATAACATTTTCATGTTTCCTTATGTATCTCTATAGTAGCGCAAACATTAGACCCCTGGGATGGGGCCTCTTATCACATCGCGGGTTTCATTTCAACGAACGTCTATAATACAGTTTCATGTTTACAAACACAACTGTATGGTCTCGCCGTCCGCTAAGGCACAGCATGTGTGTGTGCGTGCGTGCGTGCGTGCGTGCGTGCGTGCGTGTTTATTTTGTATGACGGAACCTCGGTTTCATGTCTCAACGGAATGACTGGTATGTTGGAATTTCTTTAAAGTAATTCAATAATTAATCTAAATTCGCTCCGGACTACAATAGAATTCTAAACAATCGCTTTAACCATTGGTCGCTATCCATGTTTATAACCGGTTTTCAAATATATAATGATTATTATGTTTATAGGAACATGGGTCCCCTGGAGCGGGCCATTGTTAAAAAAGCCAACTTCAATAAATCAAAGATGATGTCATCATTTCTGAAAATAATAACTGTTGAAGTGTGTGAATAGCTTTGTTTTAAGGTTCGGACTATTTTTAGTTGTTTAGTTTAGTTGACTTAACTTAAAGACATTCAAATTCATTAAACTCAAACCCATTAAGGTGACGGTTGAGTGCTGACGGATGTCGGACCGACTGACGGACGAAATACAAAAGCCGAACCCAATGGCTCAGCATATGTTTCAGATGAGCAAGCCGTGACATGTAAAAGGCACTTTGTGCTATGTTTGCAATCAGTGCAGACGTCTTTGTTAAAATGATTCGAAACGAGGTACGAAACTAAGGACGAAACGCATTTTTTCCCAAAATGAAAAAGAAGTGCTCATTTTGTCTAATTGCATGCTTGGTGATTAACCCATTTACAATTCGTCGCTATGGTTTCCTCTTTGATTGCTGATGACGCGGGCAGGTAGTATATAATATATAGGTGTAGATGTTTAGTATATAATATATAGATGTACATGTTTAGTATATAACATAAAGAATGTTTAGTATATAATATATAGATGTAAATGTTTAGTATATAATATATAGATGTACATGTTTAGTGCGTAATATACAGATGTAGATGTTTAGTATATAATATACAGATGTAGATGTTTAGTATATAATATATAGGTGTACATGTTTAGGTATATAACATATAATATATATATGTACATGTTTAGTATATAATACATTGATGTATATGTTTAGTATATAATATATAGATGTACATGTTTAGTATATAATATATAGGTGTAAATGTTTAGTATATAATATATAGATGTACATGTTCCATATATAATATACAGGTGTATATGTTTAGTATATAATATATAGATGTACATTTTAAGTATATAATATAATGTTATAGATGTACATGTTTAGTATATAATATACATGTGTAGATGTTTAGTATATAATATATAGATGTACATGTTTAGTATATATTGTACATGTTCAGTATATAATATATAGACATACATGTTTAGTATATAATATATATTTGTAGATGTTTAGTATTTAATATATAGGTGTAGATGTTTAGTATATACTTTATAGATGTACATGTTTAGTAGATAATAAATAGGTGCACATGTTTAGTATATAATATATAGGTGTACATGTTTAGTATATATTATATATGTATAATATATACTTAACATGTAAACCTATATATTATATATTATATAGATGTACATGTTTAGTATATAATATATAGGTGTAGATGTGTATTATATAATATATAGATGTAGATGTTTAGTATATAATATATAGATGTACATGTTTAGTAAATAATATATAGGTGCACATGTTTAGTATATAATATATAGGTGCACAGGTTTAGTATATACTATATAGGTGTAGATGTGTATTATATAATATATAGATGTGGATGTCTAGTATATAATATATAGGAGTACATGTTTAGTATATAATATATAGGTGCACATGTTTAGTATATAATATATAGGTGCATATGTGTAGTATATAATATGTAGGTGTAGATGTTTAGTATATAATATATAGATGTACATGTTTAGTATATAATATATAAATGTAGATGTGTAGTATATAATATATATATGTACATGTTTAGTATATAATATATAGATGTACATTTTTAGTATATAACATATAGGTGTACATGTTTAGTATATAATATATAGGTGTAGATGTTTATTATATAATATATAGATGTAGATGTGTAGTATATAATATATAAATGTAGATGTGTAGTATATAATATATATATATGTACATATTTAGTATATAATATATAGATGTACATTTTTAGTATATAACATATAGGTGTACATGTTTAGTATATAATATATAGGTGTAGATGTTTAGTAAATAACATATATATGTACATGTTTAGTATATAATATATAGATGTACTTGTTTAGTATATATTATATAGATGTACATGTTTAGTATATAACATATAGATGTACATGTTGAGTATATAATATATAGGTGTAGATGTCTAGTATTTAATATATAGGTGTAAATGTTCAGTAAATAATATATATATGTACATGTTTAGTATATAATATATAGATGTACTTGTTTAGTATATAATATATAGATGTACATGTTTAGTATATAATATACACATGTACTTGTTTAGTATATAATATATAGGTGTAGATGTTTAGTAACTAACATATATATGTACATGTTTAGTATATAATATATAGATGTACTTGTTTAGTATATATTATATAGATGTACATGTTTAGTATATAACATATAGATGTACATGTTGAGTATATAATATATAGGTGTAGATGTCTAGTATTTAATATATAGGTGTAAATGTACACCTAATATATATGTCTAGTATATAGATGTACTTGTTTAGTATATAATATATAGATGTACATGTTTAGTATATAATATATAGATGTACATGTTAAGTATATAATATACAGATGTACATGTTTAGTATATAATATACAGATGTACTTGTTTAGCATATAATATATCGATGTACATGTTTAGTATATAATATACAGATGTAGATGTTTAGTATATAATTTACAGATGTAGATGTTTCGTATATAATATATAGATGTACATGTTTAGTATATAATATATAGATGTACATGTTTAGTATATACTATATAGATGTACATGTTTAGTATATAATATATAGATGTACATGTTTAGTATATAATATATAGATGAACATGTTTAGTATATAATATATAGATGTACATGTTGAGTATATAATATATAGGTGTAGATTTCTAGTATTTAATATATAGGTGTAAATGTTCAGTAAATAATATATATATGTACATGTTTAGTATATAATATATAGATGTACATGTTTAGTATATAATATATAGATGTACATGTTTAGTATATAATATACAGATGTACATTGTTAGTATATAATATACAGATGTACTTGTTTAGTATATAATATATCGATGTACATGTTTAGTATATAATATACAGATGTAGATGTTTAGTATATAATATATAGATGTACATGTTTAGTATATACTATATAGATGAACATGTTTAGTATATAATATATAGATGTACATGTTTAGTATATAATATATAGATGTACATGTTTAGTATATAATATATAGATGTACATGTTTAGTATATAATATATAGATGAACATGTTTAGTATATAATATATAGGTGTACATGTTTAGTATATAATATATAGGTGTACATGTTTAGTATATAATATATAGACGTACATGTTTAGTATATAATATATAGGTGTACATGTTTAGCATATAATATATCGATGTACATGTTTAGTATATAATATATAGGTGTAGATGTTTAGTAACTAACATATATATGTACATGTTTAGTATATAATATATAGATGTACTTGTTTAGTATATATTATAAAGATGTACATGTTTAGTATATAACATATAGATGTACATGTTGAGTATATAATATATAGGTGTAGATGTCTAGTATTTAATATATAGGTGTAAATGTACACCTAATATATATGTCTAGTATATAGATGTACTTGTTTAGTATATATAATATATAGATGTACATGTTTAGTATATAATATATAGATGTACATGTTTAGTATATAATATACAGATGTACATGTTTAGTATATAATATA